>VDFB02281492.1:179096643-179356643 GCA_007258455.2 Sequoia sempervirens | reverse complement strand
AGATTAGTGTTCATGTTAGGGTTAGAGTTAGAGTTACAATTACTATTATTTTTAAGGTTAGGGTTAGGTTAGAGTTATAAATAGTGTTAGAGTTAAGGTTAGGGTTAGAATTATAGTTAAAATTAGTATTAATTTTAGAAGTAGGCTTAGGGTTAGGTTTGAAGTTAGAAGAGTTAGGGTTAATGTTAAAATTAGTGTTCATGTTAGGGTTAGAGTTAGAGTTACAATTATTGTTAGTTTAATGTTTAGGCTTAGGTTAGAGTTATTAATAGTGTTAGAGTTAAGTTTATGGTTAGGGTTAGGATTATAGTTAGAAATTTTAGTGTTAGTATTATAATTAGGGTTTGGGTTTGGGTTTGAGTTTGAATTAGACTTAGAGTCAGGGTTAGAAGTAGTGTGTGTTAGGGTAAGGTTAGAGTTAGAAATAGAATTATTGTTAGTATTATATATTTTAATAAAGTTAACTTAAGGTTAAGTATATGCTAGAGTTAGAATTAGTGTTACTATTAGAGTTAGGGTTAGAGTGAGGGATAGAGTTAGAATTAGTGTTAGTGTTGCAATTAGTGTTATTATTAAATTTTTATATAGATTTATATGTTTAGGTAAGGGTTAGAGTTAAGGTTACAATTAGTGTTAGTTTGAGGGTTAAGATTAGATTAGATTTATAATTAGTGTTAGTGTTGGGTTTAAGTTAGTCTAATTATTAAACTTGGATATTTAATAAATAGAAACAAATATAAACACTAAAGAGAAAATACACATAAAGATGAAATGCCAAAGATAGAAGACATCCCTTTCAATTAATTGAGTGATTAATTATGTAGAGATTAATAATAAAATGAACTATTAAAATATAATTGTTAATATCCAAAGAATTGTTGAGATTTTTATTAATTAGAATATAAATATTTTTATTAATTCAAAGACTTTTTTAGTAAATTAGACATAGATCTCTATATCTCACATCTATATTATAAACTATATGTATATAATATACTCATTTAATTATATTTTTTTTTGTTTATATACAAAACTCTATAAATAAAAATATACATGAAATTATAAGAAATTATAATATGCTAAAATAGTTATTCTTAATCAAATCCTTGAAATTTAAAATAAAAGAAAGATTATATATATACTCATTTAATTAAAAACTCTTTGTTTATAATAAACTTGTATAAGTAAAACTATATGTTAAATACTCAAATAGTTATTTTTAATTATAATCTTGTTGAAAAAGATGGATTATTTTTTTTAGTTGGTAATTAAATTCTTAATTACTATCTAGATATCATTTAGCTTAGAAAAGTAATATCTTCAAATTATGTAGGATCCTTTTATGAAAACATAGCATATAAGATAATCATGCTATGAGTGTTTTATAGATTCACATTTTTCCATAGTAAAAAAATTCTTTAATTATACTTTATGAATACTTTTCTTGTTATAAATGGATTGTTTTATAATCAATTTTCAATTTTTTATTTGAAAATATTCAAAACAATATAGAGATGAAACTTAATTTTTATGTGATTAGACATTTATTCCAACCTCCCTTGTTAACAGGTTTTTCTTCAAAATTTGCTACACAATTTCAAAGGCAACTAAACTCTTGAGAGATAGACTGTTAGTGAGAAACGAATTTCAACACTTTTTTTAATCATTATATCTTGGGAGGTTAGGCAGTGTTGCCCAAGCTAATCCTGTCATGAGGGCTAGGCCGATATACCAATTCATGACCACACTCAACAGAAAGTTTCTTCCGGCCATTTCCCTACTTTTCAACATGTTAACTTGGTCCTCGGTGTTAGGGCTTGGAGGAATTCCAAGCTCGTCATCAGTAGCACCCAAAAGATACTGAATATCCACATTGGACACAGATGTACTGTTAACAGTAGTCGACAATGGCAAAGGCTGAGCTGCAAGGTTGCTCGCTGGACATGATCTCATCAACGAGGCTCTTCATTATGTCCAAAATGAGATCAACATCCACACAATCTTCTACAGGAAGGATGTCCTCATCCTTGCACAACTACTCAGAGAAACCCTCACTCTCACAACTCTATTCATAGTAATGGCGCTTGGAAAGCTTTGCTTTTGCGCTTGTAGCAATGCTCTTGAGGAGACCATATAACTAACAACAGAAAACACCTACAAATTTACCCCAAAGTTACTGCAAGTATAAGGGCACAACTACATTTATTATTATGTATAAATGTGGTTAAGGGATGAGGATGAATCTTTATATCTATAACGGAGCTTCCTGATGCCTGTATGATACATAATTAATCTTTGCAAGAGGAAAATTATATGAGGAATGAAAAATAAATTCGATTGATTTTCTAAAGAATTCTACTGAAATCTTCACAATTCAATTGGTTTTAAACCAAGCTTGAAGAAAGGACAAACGAAAATGCTTGAATTAAAAACATGACCAGCTCCTACAGTTGGCCTCCACAATTGTATCTGACACTTTCAGAGAAGGAAACATAGAGAAAGTGAGCATCATGCGGTTGGGTTACTCCTCTGATCTTCGATATGAACAGTGTCCCCATTCCAGATCCTGTGCCTCCTTGCACACAACGTCCAAGACTGCATCAATGAGCTCGATGCCCTCGGTGTAATGGCCCTTAGCCCAGTTATTTCAGACAATAGACTACCCAGAGGTGAAATTGTTCGGCTGAAAGATCTAACCATTGTTGAGTATTAAAAGAGCAAATAAAACATAATGAAATAGCAAAATGAAAAAGAAGACAGATAGAAAATAATAAGGACATAACAGAGCAATTACGTGGTTCACCATTTAAGGCTACATCCATGGGAAAGTAGGGAACATTTTCTATTATTTATAATACATTGCATACATGGTCTGCACTCATATATATTTATACAATCGTTTTTGCTCTTCAAATATGAAGATACATCCATCAAATGAAGAGACGAAAGAAGGTGAAAGGTCATGTGACCGTTGGGCTTCACATTTTCAACAATCTCTCACTTGAAGTCCAACCGGTACAACCATGATATCCCCTGCATTTCCACTTGTAAGTTACTTCAACCCCAACGAAGATTTTAGCTTCACCAAATTTTGTTCAAGAACGCTTCAAATGAGTCTCCTCCAAAGCAAGTCATATTTAATAACCTCCATGGATTTTAAGCTTTCCATTTTCTCTCCCAGCAAACTGCAATGCACACCTTGGGCAATGTCAAGGCTCTGTTGTTCAATATTCACTAGCACCTTGCAGTTGTCAGCATCTAGACCCACATCATCAGAGATGAAACCAATTTCTCTGCACATCTTGCGTAAATTCTGTTCATAATCTACATCAGGGAGCCCATTGGCAATTCCCTGCTAAATAAATTGTTTTCCACTATAAACCTCTCCCCTCATATACCCATCAAATTCCACTAGTTTTCCCCAGCTAGCAGCTACAATCTCATTGTACCACTCACTGTTCTTAGCCCATAGGTCGCTAAAATTATTTAGAAAATGGAGCTTGTAACTACTACGAAGTGGATCGAAGAAACTAGTGTCTACCTCATTGGCGGCAATGTACAAATCTCTACCCTCATCAATTTTATACTTAAGCTTCTCCAAAAGCATATCAGGTGAAGTGTCACGGTCCATATTAGGCCACTGATAAACATCCCGGACCTTATCCCCCCTGACAACATGAATTGAATCAAAATCCCAATTCAATCTAGTACTAATAGCAGACACAATCTCCATAAGCTTCCTAGATTACCAAATCAGGTGCCAAGGCCTCTATATCATATTCTCAATCTCACCCTCACAGACCCAATACTAGTAATTATCATGCTCCACCTCCCCAAACCTTCTCTAGATGATCAAGGTATCCATTTTTTCCCTCAGCATGTCTAGTGTGGTCTTAAAATTATCCACCATAGTCAAAGTCAACTCATCTTGCTTCTACCACTGGTTCCAATCCTGCCAAAATTGGGCCTGATCTATCACATTAGCAAACTCCTTCAAATGCTCAAAATCAAAATAGAACCTAAAATATTTTCCCTGCTCATCCCCATGCCTAGGATTATTGGACCCAGAAAGAAAAACTTCCAAATCCATAACAAAAGTCCTATTCAAGTATTGGGCCTCCCCCAAAGCACACAAAAAACTCCACAGATACTGACTCATAGGCTTACAATAATCACCACCCCTAGAATACATCAAATACTTACCTTTACTAAAGCTAGACTCAAATTTTACCTAGGGCAATGAATCATTCACTGTCTCCCCTACAACAGGTAGAGATCCCAGCAAGTTATTGAGCCTATCGGGCTCAAATCCAGCTTGCTTCTACTTCTTTCGCCGGACATTCTTCCCAGAGTACCATTCCCCAACACCCACAATAGTATAATTACAAAATGGTCGAGCCTTAGCCAAGTAAAACCTCCTATAATCCTTATACATGGCATTGGCCTTGGGGCCCTTTTTAGGCTTGAATCTCCAAGACACATCATAGGAGCTAGCATTAGATCCTCTCATAGGCTTCCCAAATCTGTAAAACTGGATATCCCGTGCCAAAATAGAGGTAGTAGTTGTCCCATCACCAGCCAGGTCATTTTTCTTACTGGCAACCTCATTTTTCTTCCCTGAGATTCCAAACTTCGCACCTCGACCATCCGGTATCGGGACAGAATAACCCGACCAAAATAACCCAAGGACAAAATAACCCAGGGTCATAATAACCCATGGACAGAATAACCCGTGGTCAAAATAACCCATGGATAGAATAACCCATGGTCATTTTAGATCAAACTAGTAAACTATAAATGACCTATCCTCACACATCAACATATCTTATCTTACCAGTTGAATATACAATTACCAATAGAGGGGAAAAGTTTATTTTTCATGACAGTAATGATGAGAATCATTTTTTAATATTCACCACCACACAAAATTTGCAATTACTGAAAGAATCTGAAAATTGGTTTAGTGACAGTACATTTAAAATAGTGCCAAGTATTTTTCAATAGTTGTACATGATCCTTGGCTTTAAAATTGATGCAATATTTCCACTCATTTATATTATTATGAGCAACAAAACAAGAACCACTTATACACAAGTACTTGCAGAATTAAAACAACTTCAACCTGATCTAAACCCAAAATCTATACTTATTGATTTTGAATTAGGTTTCATGGGAGCTATTTCTGGAAATTTTCCAAATGCCACTATTCGGGGATGTTTTTTCCAGTTCTCTCAATGCTTGTGGAGGAAATTTCAAGAAGAAGGTCTACAAACACGTTACAGTGTCGATGAAGTATTTGCATATGAGATCAAGAAACTTGTTACATTAGCTTTCGTGCCTCAGATAAAGTAATTGATGCATTTGAAACACTTCAACAATCTCCTTATTATACAGAACATGAGGAGACCCTACAACCCATAATTGATTATTTTGAAGACACATGGATTGGCAGACTAACCAGAAGAGGCAACAAACGATCACCCAAGTTTCCAATCACAATTGGGAATTGCTATTCAGCTACTCAAGATGATATTCCCATAACCAATAATAATATTGAGGGATGGCACATAGGATTTAGTGAATTGCTTCAAGCATCACACTGTAACTCAGTCTCGAAATTCATCAAAGCAGTGAAAAAAGAACAGAGTCTCCAAGAGAATAGAATAGAGAAATATATGGTTGGATACACTGGGCAACCAAGTAGGAAAAGATACCGTGAACTCAAAGAAAGACTAAAAATATTGGTTGATGGTTATGACAACCATAACATTTTAGATTATATAAGAGACATTGCTCATAATTTGACACTTTAATTGAAATTTTGAATAATAATTTTTTTTTTAGCAACATACATGTAATTTATAAATTTTGTTTTCCTTTCTCTATATTCTTATGGGGATATTTTGTCCATGGGTTATTCTGACCATGGGTTATTTTGGCTTGGGTTATTATGACCCCGGGTTATTTTGTCCCTGGGTTATTGTGACCGGGTTATTCTGTCCAGGGTTATTTTGGCTGGGTTATTATGTCTCGTAACCCAACCATCCACGTCAATTCTAATCGAGGCATCATGGTGTTCAATCTTCACCCTAGGAACGACATCAATTTCGTGGGCATCATTAGCCCCTTTAGAGGGACTCACAAGGTTCCCCTTCACCTCCTCCATTTCAAACCTCCCGTCCGCCTAGGATTTCAATTCTCCATGAATTTTACCCTTCTCAATGGTTTCAATTGCACATTTGTCTTGCTCCCTTAGTAGGCTATGTAGGCTCTCCCATAGAGCCTGCTTTGTAACTTCAGCCTGTTGCAACATAGACAAGCCTTCCATTGTTTTACTTAAATATGCAAAATCAGCCTTGGTCTTTTCCAGACACATGTTTGCATCCTCCAGCTCACTGTTTGCTGACATAAGGGATTCAAAGGCCTTATTCTTAGCCTGTCTGAAGTCTTCTAGCATGTCAAAATCCTCGCCTCCCAAATTATGCGGGGCCCTTTCCCACACATACCTCACCTAGGCAGTGCTCAGGGAATCATGATCAACATCACTCATAAGAAATTTAGTGGCAAATAGACAGGAGCATCATCCATTTCCATTGGAAAATCAAATCTAACCTTTTTCTCTATATTCAGAGTACTATAACCATTCCTTGAACACGTGTTTGAATCTAGGACCTCATGCTACAACTTGAAAAGAGAAACTTCATTATTAGCAAAATAAAATATTTCTTCTACCTCTTCCTCTTCTCCAGAATGAGCCACAACACTTTTAATTTCTTGCATCTACTCCATGTCACTACCAGGTTCCAACATACCAAGAAACTCCTCAATAATATAATCAACTTCATTAGCTAATTGATTCAAAAAATTCTTTCGAGAATCCCAAAAATCATCATCATCATCTATATTAATAGCTCCCACTTCATCAAAACTATCTCCATAGCCATGGGACATAGACATGAGAGCTTGAACCCAATCATCCAAGTTGGGGATCTCTTCCATATCTGCTCAACTTTCTTCACAACTCCTCCTTGGTTCTAACCAAGCTCTGATACCAATTGTTGAGTATTAAACAAGCAAATAAAACATAATGAAATAGCAAAATGAAAAAGAAGACATATAGAAAATAATGACATAACACAATGATTACGTGGTTCACCATTTAAGGCTCCATCCATGGGAAATTAGGGAACATCTTCTATTATCTGTAGTACATTACATACATGGTTTGCACTCATATATATTTATACAATCATTTTTTTCTCTTTAGATATGAAGAGGCATCCATCAAATGAAGAAACGAAAGAAGGTGAAGGGTCAAGTGACCTTTGGGCTTCACATTCTCAACAACCATAGGGTCCCATCTTGACACTGTCCATGGTGTCAGGTTTGAGATCCATGAACACAACCCTGGGAACAAATCTTCTACAGCTAGCCTCATTGTAATTCACATTCACTCTCTTCAGCTAGGAACAAAAATTCTTGAATTAAAATGTGACCAGCTCCTAATATTAACCCAAAATAAAGCCAAAACTCCAAGCACTATCGAAGGCAATAGATTTTCAATAGCAGACCAAAATATATAACTTAATTCTCTTATGATGCACTACAGTGCCAACACTGATGATTCCAAACGGTTTGCATGCAACATGATGGAGTCAATTGGAGTTTGGATTACCCATGTCAATTGCATGCCTCATTCTCTTCCACTACCAATGTCTGCCAGCCTTGCCTACTTGCCAGTCATTTCCTGTCATTAAGATGTCAATTTAAATCACGAAGGGTTTTTACGTACTGAGTTCTTCAATCTATTATGTGATTGTAGAACACATCTCAACGTAATAAGACATGTCATTTATAAAAAAATTGTTTACTTTTTCATTTCATTTGTATTGTATGTTTTTTGGGAATGTAACAAATAATAAATCATCTAAAATCAAAATCAGTAGTGTTTTAATTTTTTTTGATAGGGTTATCATTAGTTAATCTTATATAATACAACAAACAAAATGCATTTCTTTTTAGATTCTTTTGATAGTGATGGAAGGTAATTATGAAATATGACATTTTTGTGAATTCTTAAATGAAATTATTGTGGGAAGAGTTGGCTACACCAACAAATGTATTTTTATACTTACACATTAGGCCCTAATTATTTGTTTAGCTCATCATTGAGACCTAATTTGACATTTCTTACAAAGGGACCCATTGAAAAACTATACTTTGTGTTGTGTATCCTATCTCTAATAGGTCCTGAGATTGTGTCATTATGTTCAAATTCCATGTTTGAGCTATATGTGGTTAGGTTTGCAAGTTCTTGATCTTAGTTCCTAGTTAGGAGGGTGGAGTAAACTTGTCACTCTACTTCTCAACCCCACAACCCTAGAAGATTTATATTTAAAATGCTGACAAGCCTCACATGCATCTTTATATTGTCCTTATAAACTACCCATCTACCTCAATGCCCCACAACTTTGTGATAATTATTTTTGTAGGTTGATAGAATTCATGTGCACATTTACATGTAATTTGTAAATTACTTGCTTGCATATGTATACTAAAATCATACAAACCAAAATGTTTATTTCATTTGCACCTTCACACATCCCATGCAAATTGATTACTTTCCTCTAGATCCCACAAGCTTGAAACTAATCGTATGTTATGAAGTTATGGACCTCACATGCTTCTCCACACATTCCTTGCAAAATCATATCTTAGCATCACACCTCTTGACTCCACAAAACATCATTATTCTTGCACTAATGGACCATTTGCGCATCATTGTATCACTTACAAGTTGTTGGTCTACCTCTAGTCCCTACAACCCCACAACACTATATTTGGTGGGTTGGGGGCCTTCATGTGCATCTTTACATATCCCCTATGAAATTTCTCCCCTTTGTATTTTATTTAGTTGTTTACTATCTATGCAAGGTTGTAAATAATTTTTGTTTCTCATGTGAGTATTATTATTATAGATAGTAAGCAACCCCCACATTGGTTTTATAGATTTTTTAACCATTTTTACATTGTTTTTTGTGTCCCAAGTTCATGACCCCTATGAGCTCCTATTTTCCAAACTTGTGGACTTTACACATAAGTTTGCATATAATTTTCTCCCATACCTTCCAAGCTCACATTTTTTTATATATTTAAATTTTTCACACTCAATCCACAAATTTGTCAACTAGAAATTTCTACCTTACTTATAAACCTTGCAACACCACACTATTCTATATTATGTAGATATGAAACCCTCCTTACAACAGGAATACTTGCATCTCAGTCCATAATGTCACTACCCATATGATTTCATGACTTGTAAACTTCCTTTACAATTTTTCACACACTTTTCTCATGTTTTCTTAGCCCACAAACTCTATGATACACTCATTTTGTAGGGTATATCCATAACTTTGAAATTTTCAAACCACCAACCTATTATCACACCCTAAAACTATTATTTTTGTAAAGTTCAAACTATTGAATTTGTATTATACTAAAATTTGAAAAGCTAAATGATTTAAACTATAAAACCCAAATCAAAATTCCAGCATAACATCAATGGAACATTTCTTAAATGAAAACACATGCAAAATGAAACTAAACTATGAAAACTAAAAAAAATATGAGCATTCAAAAGAAATCAAACTTCATTGTTATCCTATCTACAAGATCTTGTCTTTGCTCTCATATTTTTGCAGCAAAAAGTACAAGAGGCTATGTAGAATGGATTTTGATCAAAATGAGATTAGAGCCGTGTTTGAAAAGTGAGGAGGAAGCAAGCTTATATAGATGTCCTCATGGGTGAATCCACATTTCGGGAAGAATATGGGATACAAGAATGAGATGGAGAAATGATAATTATCCCATTTTAATTAAATGTAATTTGTGATATGTTGGAGATTAAGGATAATGGATTTATTAAATGATATGCATAGGAGAGGAATAAATGATTATTTAAATTGTTTAATGAAATTGGTTTATGAAATGGACAAATGTATTTATGAATATTGGAGTTGTGTTTGAAAAGTGAGGAGGAAGCGAGCTTATATAGATGTCCTCATGGGTGGATCCACATTTTGGGAAGAATATGGGATAAAAGAATGAGATGGAGAAATGATAATTATCCCATTTTAATCAAATGTAATTTGTGATATGTTGGAGATTAAGGATTGGATTTATTAAATGATATGCGTAGGAGAAGGATAAATGATTATTTAAATTTTTTAATGAAATTGGTTTATGAAATGGACAAATTCCCATGCAAATGTATTTATGAAATGCATTTATGATTATGGAAATATGATTCTGTATAAAATGTGTAATGAATGTATTTAAATGATTATGGATCAATGATTAATGATTATGCAAATGGTTAAATGATTTATGGAGATGACTATATGAAATATGCAATGGATAAAAATGATTATGAGGATATTTTTATGCGTCTACATTTTTCCCCACTTTGAGACAATGCGACCTGTCGCGTTATTTCAAAGAAAAAGTGATTAACTGATGCATGCCCCAAGGATATCCTAATAAGGATGACATGCCCCCTTGAGAGATTGATTGAACAAGCTGTGATAAAATTAATCTCTCAATAGATCACGAGAAGATTTGATAATTGATATTGCACAAGTGATTAAGCAAAGATGTACATTTGATGAAAATGCACAGTTGATGCGCATAACTGAATAATTGATGGAAATGATCAGTATAGCCAGGTTGATGAGTTGATTAAGCTAATTGAGATTGATGCTAGTGCAAAACAATGATTGATTAATAGATTGAGTGATCAAGGAGCAGATTGATTGATTTGATATTTGGATTAAAAGACAAGCATCAATTATATAAACCAATTAATCATTCTTTGAAATAAGGAGCATGAAGAAAATGAAATGATGAAGGAAATGGATGATGGAAGAAATGATAGATGAATAAAAGATATGAAGGAAATGGAGGTGATGAAGCTTCTTGTGTTGTATAAAGTTCTTTTATCATCATAGAGCTTATTATGTCACAAATTAGTATAAGTGTCTAGATAACATGAACATCTAAACGACTTGAATACTGTTTGTGTTTTTATTTAGCAGTGAAGTATAAGCATCTAGGTATAAGGACCTTAGATGACCTAAATACTTATTGCATGGAAGACATTATCAGATAGGGAATGTTCTTATCCACACTAGACTCATAGGTCCTCGATGGTTTTAGACAACCATGTCCTAAAACAAGTCATCTTGTGAATAAGAAACAATCCACAGACAACAAGCAAGTGAACATGCCCCATCCTCACCTCTCTAGTCCAAGATATCCTTGAGAAGCTAAAAGACATGCCAGCAAAGATAAAATCATAAAATAATCAAAGATCGATAAACAAACATGCATCATGCTTCAATGTAGAACTGATTCTTGTTACATTTTATGCGTTTGGTTGGATTTGAATGGGGGATTGATAGTTATGTTGTAATGTTTACTTGATTGTTAATCGTGGTGCGTTATGGTTTTGTTGAAGTTCAAAGTTGTGTGGTGATTTGAAAGTGTTATTGTTTAGGTATTTTTAAGGTTATTTGATTTCTTGGATTTTCAGAATATTTGTTTTTTTTGGAATTTTTGAATATTTAATTTTTTTTGGGTTTTCTGAATATTTAATTTTTTGGGTTTTTTAAATATTTGATTTTTTTTGGATTTTGTAGAACATTTTATGATTTTTTAGTGATTATTTCAAAACATTTTATGATTTTTTATGGATTTTTTTTAGGACATTTTATGATTTTTAGGGATTTTTTCAAGACATTTTATGATTTTTACAGATTTTTTTAGGACATTTTATGATTTTTATGTATTTTTTCAAAACATTTTATAATTTTTATTTTTTTAAGGATATTTAATGATTTTTAGGGATTTTTTTAGGACATTTAATGATTTTTATATATTTTTCAAGACATTTTATGATCTTTTGGGATTATTTGAAGTTTTTATGACAGAAAGAGATGAATCGCAAGCGAGCAGACAGACAAAGAGGGTAGTTTCTCTTACCACGAGATGTTGAGTGTCCCAACCCATAGCTAACATTGAGGAAATGCCCTAGTGAGGGATAGGACCAACCTAGTATGTATGGCAAAGCGAGCAAGTGAGGGGAATGTCAAACAATTCACAAGCCATGGTGAGTGTGAAAAGGCTATTTTGAAGTGGAGGGTGAATGAAAATGGGATGAAAAGATCAAGTAGAGCTCCAAAGGAAAGAGGAGCAAAGCCTCTACACATGGCACCGATTTCTCTTTTTTCACCACGGCACTTGCTCAAGGCACCACCGAAGTGGTTTTCATCATTGAACAAATTGATTTCTCTTTACTTTTTCTTTTTTCTTTTTTTTGCATTTTTTTCAGGACCTTTTTCCTCTTTTTTTTGTATTTTTTCAGGAATTTTTCCATTTTTTGTATTTTTTCAGGTTTTAGCCTAGCACTTTGAAGCTAGGGATATAATTGATAAGTGTCAGATCTGTAGAATGCCTTGACGATGCCCTGATCTTGTGTGGATGACTGTGCTGGATGGAAGGACCCAATTGGGATGAGGAGTATGAGTGGAAAATATGAAGGCTGATAGATGTGGTGGATGAAAGAGGCTATGGTACGATCCCTAATGTGCACACTACATGAGCCATCAGGCTTTAGACAAAAAGGAGCTTGGGCGATCAATGAGCTAGAGTACGTAAAGGGGTCATCATCAAAGGTACATTGAAAGACATCACCAATGGTGTGGTATGGCAGATATGTGAATATGGAGGGGTGGAATGGAATATATGGTATGAGTGAGAGTGACATGGATGGAGACCTTAGATCAACAAGCTCTTTGTTTGAATTTTTTCCTTGATAGATTCCCCCAGTGATTTTTGATGGAGAGGCATACTTGGAAATTGACTTTTGCTTGCTTTCACTTTTGACTTTTATTTTTTATTTGTCTGATAGCTTTTTATTTTGGCTAAGGGACTTGTCTTGATCTTCTTTAATTTTTTATTTGTCCAATAGCTTTTTATTTTGGCTAAGGGACTTGTCTTAATCTTCTTTTATTTTCATTATGTCTCTTGATTCTTGATCTCCTTTTAAAGATAGCTCATTCATTGGAGCTTTTCCTTTATTCTTTTCTTGAGTTATGACTTGTTGATCCATGTCTATGATGTGACTGGATGTGAGTGAGATGGATGAAATAGGCAAAGTGACACAAATGATTAGTGGAAAAATGGAAGTGGAAATGTCCTCAATGGAATCTTTGGGACTATCCTTTTCAGTACTACTAACGTCAAAGGAAGCTTGCACATCCTTAATAACTTGGAAAGATGGCTTAGTAGAGGCAAAAATAGGAGATTCATATCCTAGCCTAGGGTAGGTGGGATGGAAGGATGATGATTGGATATCCTCAACGGGGTCATGATCAAAGAGTGGGTTATCATAGATGTCCTGGTCAAACAAGGGGTTATCATAGATATAAAAAGCTTGAGTGGAAGCAGATATGGAAAAGGCAGGTGTATCATCAGGATCCCAAAAGGTTTCAATCCAAGCACAGTCATCTTTTTGCATTCCTTCTGCAGCTATCTTGATGCCATTGTTGGAATTTTGAACCTTCTCGACAACATTAGTAGTGTCTTTTGTTGGTAAATTATCCATACGTTATTCTCCACATCCCATATCATGGATTTGGACCTTGGTACTTAACGATGTAGTAAATGAAGTGGATGACTTAGTCATTTGTGGCTTGCCATAAATGTGGGGAGATAAAGGTAGCTTTCCAATGCAAAGAGCATGATCCAAGGTATATTCCCCTACTCCTTGTTCTTTCACTTGTATTTTGATCTCAGTTTCATTGGATTTTGAGGTGGATGCTTTTAAGGACTCGAGATCAACATATGCTTGAGAAGGAGGTGCTTCACGATTGCTAGGGGTTGTGATTTCAATTTTAGGACTTAGATTTTGGTAATACATTAAAGGATTAGGATCTCCTTGTATTGTGATTTCAATACCATTGTATGGGAATTTAATGCATTGATGGTATGTAGAAGGTATTGCTTGTATTGCATGAATCCATGGCCTTCCAAGGAGGATATTATAGGTCAGAGGGAGATCAAGAACTTGGAAAACCACATCCTTTACCACAGGCCCAACCCTAATTAGTAGAGTGAGGAATCCTTTAGACGAGCATTCCTCTTCATCATATGCCTTTATGGCAATCTTTTTCCTTGGATCAATTGCATTTTCAGAGAACCCTAATTTTGTGATCAATTCTTGAGTACAAATGTTAAGACCTCCTTCATCTATCAGAACTCACTTGATCTTGACATTATGGTCAAGGACATCAATGTGTAAAGATGCATTATGTGGTTGTCAAATGGATGAATCATTGTTCTATGTAAAAGTGAGTGTGAGGAGAGGTGATGTGTCCCAACATAGCTTGGAATTCATATATATGTAGGTTTGTAGACATTGTAGCAGTAGCAAGCGCTTTATCTAGGATAGCTTTATGATTAGTGTTGAAAATGGAGGTAATTATGTAGCTTAATACTTTGTAAAACTATGAGATTATAGATCTAATTAAGTGTTCTTTCTTACAATTTCTCTGTGGATGATTATCTGTTTAGATTCATTTTACCATTTGTAGAAATAGATAGAAGATTATAGAAGAATAAGACCAAAAGATAGAAGTGACACAACATATACCGTGGAGAAACCCTTTCGAGAAAAAACTCCACCACTAGAATCAATAGTGCTTGTATTATTTAACCTTAGAACAAGATTGCAATAATTCTTTATCAATCCTTGCTTGAGATGCTTCTTTTTCCTTCAACAATTCTTCTTCACAACCTGCAATAAAATCAGATAGAACTCTCTTCAACTTGCTGCAATTTATAGACAATTATGAACATTGTAAACTCAAAAGAGTTGAAAATTACAAGAGGATAAAGGTCCTCACAAATATCTATGCCATCCTTGTGCAAGTAGATTTCTTCCATGAAAAACAATGTCAAACCAAGTCCTTCATCAATTTGGGCGTCCCAAACTGAAGTCCTAACTCAACGTTAATTATGAAGATATCTTGTAAGCTTCTCCTCAAAGTTGGGGCCCAAGAATGGGCCCACTTAACTAAGCCTTATAAAATATCTTCTCATGCAAAAGTGTTAACTCCAAGATGCCAACTTGGGTGCCCAAGGTGGGTCCAAGTCAATCTTTGTTAACTGAAACATATCTCTCCATCAATTCATGCAAACATGATGCATGATTGATCATCCCCACTTAACTGAATGTATCACATTTTATCTATCATGCAACTCAAGTCATTAGTCATGCATTCCAAGTCAACTGAAGTCAACTAGCATTCAACTAAAACTAACTACATGCAATTGAAGATAATTGAACCATAACTGAACTAAACTAAACTGAACTGAACTGAACTGAACTGAACTCCATGCATGTAAACATCAATCCCTAACTTCTAGGATCTTTACATGCATTGCTGAAGTGTTATCTTTTCTCCAAATAGTTAATTAACTCAAGGTGGGCAGGCCTAGAATTTGATGGTCTATTTGACCATTTTTTCGATTTTAGACTGTATATTACAACTGTAAAATTTATTAGACCCTATAGTTTGACTTGCTATATTTTTATTAAACCGTAAAAGAATATTATAAGCAAAATATAATATAGTATTTTAATTTATAATATATATTATTTTATAATTTTTATTATAAAAAAATAAATTAATTTAGAATAGAATATAATTTTTTTGAATATTTTCTAATATGAATTTAGAAAATTTTGGAATTTTTATAATAGTTATCATTTTTTTTATATTAATATATGTGATTTATAATATTATTAAAAAATATATATATTAATTTAGAATCTTTTCAAAATAGAATATAATTATTTTTAACTTTTAGAATATATTTAACAAGATTTGTTTTTGATATGAACTTAGAAACTTTTGTTAATTGTTAATTATAACAATAGATTTTTATATTTATTACTAATAATTATCACCATTTTCTAATTTTTCAAGATATTGTATTTATAAAATATTTTACATAAAAAATCATAAATTAAACAATTTTTTTGACTGGCATTTAAATGACCAAACCGTCATGAAATTTTCATATGATAGGTAGGGGTGACCGTCAAATTCCAGGCTTGAAGGTGGGTTCCACCTTCCATGCGGGTGCCCCATGTTCTCCTATTTTGTAGGAGGTCTTCATGGGCATCCCCACATGTTCCTATCATTTAGAATTAATTACAAATGTCAATTTACATGTTCATTTCATTCAAATTTAATCTCTTTCTAATCCTAGTGTTGGGGAACACTTTCCAAGGACTTAGGATATACATGAAATAATGTTTTAGGATTGTAATTAAATGGCATCATATTCCCAACATTCTCCCACTTTACATTATACATTGCAATTATTCTAAACAAGGGATCATTATTATAAATCAAGTACAGGACTCAAGGCCAATGGCCTTCCTACACCAAGAGAACTTATCTGTAGGAACTGGTTTTGTAAGATAATCTGCAACATTGATTAAAGTTTCAACTTTCTCAATCAATACCTTCCCACTCTCAATCATTTCTCACACACAGTGATACTGAACATCAACATGCTTAGTACGAGCATGATACATAGGATTTTTGGCTAAACAAATAGCACTTTGACTATCACATTCAAGTTTAAATTACTTGCAATTAAAACCAATACCTTTCCCAAGTCTCTATAACCAAACTACCTCTTTGGAGGCATGTGAAACCATTGAGTGTGTTGAACTCACGTCCAACCAAGGTGTAGGCTCCTCAAACTTCCTGCTGAATTCTCATCAAGAGTAACCATCTCAACACATGTCTCTTTCCATAAAAGAACTCAAGCCTCGCCTATTTCTCCAAGTATCCATCAGGACCTATAACCAACCAATCCATTCCAAACTCCAAATGCAACATAGCACTATCATGAAGTAATCAAGAAAATGATTAATGTACCTAATACATAAGAGAACTACTACGATCAATGTCAAAGCTCCAATCATTAATTAGAAACATAAAAATGACATCCATGATCTAACCATCTCCTCCAAGGAGATCACATGCATCATAACATACATTAACATCCAAGTCTCAAGAGAACAAGTACCATTTCAAACTCTAAATGCAACAAGAGTAAACCATGACATAATAGCGACCACTCTAAACCAAGAAAAAAGATATCCCCAATCACATGAAGATAACCTTACCAATGATGCATCCACATCACTTCCAACAACTCCCACTTAACCGTAGTATGAGCTACACATGGAATCATGACTACTATCCTCTTCATGAAGATCACTCTTTAACATCATGGAAAGAGTCATCACTAACATTTTTACATGAAATGATCAATGCATGATTATAGTCATCTAAAGATTCCTCTGTAGAAGAATTAGAACTCTTTTTCTTGTTCTTACAATCCTTCTTCACATGTCTCGATTTCCTGTAGTTCCAACACTTTACCTTACTCCATCCTTTAGACTTACCCTTTCCTTCCTTGTCTCCCTTAGGTTTCTTTTTCTTAGGCCTACCTTTTACAAAAAAGGCATCTTGGATTTCCGTTTTAGACTTCCTCCTCATCTCCTCTAATAGGAGAGTAGGAATTATATTTTCCATCTTTGGATCTGCACCTCTACCACTAATAGCAACAATTAGATTTTCCCAAGATTCTGGTAAAGAACAAAGTAACAAAATGCATTTATCTTCATCTTCTAGCTTTACATCTATAGATGCCAACTGACTTAGAATCAAATTAAAATCATTCAAATGATTTGCAACAAAATCACCATCTTTCATCTTTAAAGAATACAACTATCTTTTCAGATACAACTTATTAGTAAGATTTTTGGTTTGATAGATATCACCTATTCTCTTCCACAACTTATATGCAGTAGTTTCATTTGAAACATTCAAGAGAACAACATTAGCAAGACATAATAATATGGCCCCTCTTTCCTTCTTATCAAGTTTATCCCAATCCTCATCTGACATCGTTGTAGGTGACTTTGTCTCATTACCAATAGCTAACCACTAATCTCTCTCTTGAAGGAGATCCTCCATTTTTAGTTTCCACATCTCATAATTAGATCCATCAAATCTTTCAATATCTAAATGAGAATTAAAACTCATTGTAACAAGCTTATTTTCCAAAATCAACAATAACACAATAGTAAAAGCTCCCACTACAACCAAAAAACCTTCAAACTTTTAAGAGAAAGGTGTCCCAAACTCTACCAAATTGTTAGCTTTGATACCAAATATTGAAAATGGAGGTAATTATGTAGCTTAATACTTTGTAAAACTATGATATTGTAGATCTAATTAAGTGTTCTTTCTTACAATTTATTGTGGATGATTATCTATTTAGATTTATTTTACCATTTGTAGAAATAGACAGAAGATAGAAGTGACACAACATATACCATGGAGAAACCCTTTCTAGAAAAAAATCCACCACCAAAATCAATAGTGCTCGTATTATTTAACCTTAGAACAAGATTACAATAATTCTTTATCAATCCTTGCTAGAGATGCTTCTTTTTCCTTCAACAATTCTTCTTCACAACTTGCAATAAAATATGATAGAATTCTCTTCATCTTGCTGCAATTTATAGACAATTATGAACATTGTAAACTCCAAAGAGTTGACAATTACAAGAGGATAAAGGTCCTCACAAATATCTACGCCATTCTTGTGCAAGTAGAGTTCTTCCATGAAAAACAATGTCAAACCAATTCCTTCATCAATTTGGGTGTCCCAAACTAAAGTCTTAACTCAACGTTGATTACAAAGATATCTTGTAAGCTTCTCCTCAAAGTTGGTGCCCAAGAATGGGCCCACTTAACTCAGCCTTATAAATTATCTTCTCATGCAAAAGTGTTAACTCCAAGATGCCAACTTGGGTTCCCAAGGTGGGTCCAATTCAATCTATGTTAACTGAAACATATCTCTCCATCAATTCATGCAAACATGATGCATGATTGATCATCCCCACTTAACTAAATGTATCTCATGTTATCTATCATGCAACTCAAGTCATTAGTCATGCATTCCAAGTCATCCAAATTCAAATAGCGTTCAACTAAAACTAACTACATGCAACTAAAGATAACTAAACCATAACTGAACTAAACTGAATTGAACTGAACTGATAATGAACTGAACTAAACTAAACTCCATGCATGTAAACATCAATTCCTAACTTCTAGGATCTTTACATGCATTACTGAAGTTTTATCTTTTCTCCAAACAGTTAACTAAACTCAAGGTGGGTTCCACCTTCCATGTGGTGCCCCATGTGCTACTATTTTGTAGGAGCTTTTCATGGGAATCCTCACATGTTCCTATCATTTAGAATTAATAACAAATGTCAATTTACATGTTCATTTCATTTGAATTTAATCTCTTTCTAATCCTAGTGTTGGGGAACACTTTCCAAGGACTTAGGAGATACATGAAATAATGTTTTAGGATTGCAATTAAATGACATCCTATTCCCAACACTCAGGATATAGGCATAGTAGCTCAAGTATAGAGATTTGTGCAGACGTTTTACCTAAATTTTCTATGAGGTTGTATTGTGAAGTTGGTGTAGTGGGTTTTGAATTAGGACCTCTAAGGGTAATTGTGCCTCTGCGGGTAGTAACATTGCAATCGGGTTCTTTTCCTTTTATAATGAAAGTGTTCAGATGATTATCGACCTCACTGATGTTATTTATGATATATTCATGCTTAGCAATAGTATAGTTACTAGATTCAAGGGTATTTCATTTATCCTTGTCATGCTTAGGGAAAGGGTTATTAAACATCTCACGATCAGAGTTACCAAAAGGAGTGTGTCCGTCAGTTGCTATCTTATCGTCATCAATAAGGTCTTGTATTAAATGTCAAAATTTATTGCAACTATTAGTCTTATGTCCTTTGTGTCTATGATATTTGTAAAAGTGATCCTCATTCCACCATGGGGGTTTGACTGGTGGATTACATTCTTTCATCTAATGTAGCATTATAAGATTATTTTCAAGGAGTTCTTTTAATGCAGATTCAAGCAATTGTCCCAATGGTGTAAAATTTCATTGAGGAAAGCTTCTTTGTTTTTATTTTCTTTATCTGAAGATGAAACTTTAAGGTTGTAGATAGGTGATGATTTTTTAGTTGTTTTTGCATCAACAACTCCGTCATTGACTACATTCTTGTTCTTTACCCAAAAAGGTGTCTTGTTGCTTGAGACTGATTTTTTATCTTTGTCATTATTAAGTTTAATAGTTCCATCATCAATGAGAGTTTGTTCAGTTTGAAATCCCATTTCTATAGCTTCATCAAAGGAATCCAAGCATTTAAGGCAAATTTCCCTTCCAATTTCTTTGTTCAAACTTCAATAAAAGAGGTCAACCAATTCTTTGTTTGGAATGTCATAAGGTAATTGTTTTGTTAAATATCTCCATCTTTGTAAAAAGGACACAAAATATTGTCCTTGTTTTTGTTTGGTGTTAAAAAGGTTTGTCATGGTCACTTTAAGTTCACAGTTGAAACTATAATTGGAGACAAATTTATTAGCCAGTTCTTGAAAATATTTGATGGTCGGGGGTAATCAGGAAAACCACTCCATAGCTAGGAAAAGGTGGCATTGGTATACTCAGATCGAAAGGATAAGGACATATATCTTGAATGGATAACTTGTGGGATGATGTTTTACTATTCTTTAAAGTATCCCATTCTTGTCTCAGTGTTCTAAGTCCATCCAAAATAGGATCGTTTATAGGTGTAGGTTTTGATGTCTTTTAAGATCTCTTGTAACTAGGTTGTAGATAAAAAGTTCTATGATCTTTGATTCTATCATCATTGTTTTTTTGGGATGCCTAGATTCACTAGATTTAGGTTGGTAATTCATCATGAGTAATGATATGTCAAAATCAGGAGGTATTTTGATGCCTTCATCAGCAAGGGCCTTGAAGTATTGTTGTGGGTTATGTTTGACTACCTCTATAAGCAGTTTAGTGAATCTATGATCCTTAAGTGCTTCATCATCAGTTTCATTTGTTTCACTAGTTGCAACACTAATGTGGTCTTCCCCATCAAAGTATTTTCCCCAAGGGTCCCCTTCTTCTTGAAACATTTTTACTCTTATTCTAGGGGTCATAGGCGATTGTTATGATCTTCAATCCAAGACAAGATAATGTATGAGACTTAAGACTAGGATGCAATGAAAAAGGATATGATTCTAAGATGAAATATGAGAATGGTACGATATGATATGACAAGCTGAGAATTCAAGAGCTCAAAGGTAACTCTAGGTCTGAAGTTGGTTATGATGCAAGTCTTTACTTGTGCTATGATGGATAGACACAAAGATGAATGATCAAGAGACGAAATGTAGGAGATGATAAACTCCAAAAGAATTTCCCTACTCAAGGATAATGGTATGTTCCCTAACTCAAGGATGATGAACCTCAAGTGATGCGGGTGATAGATAGCCAATGATTTTATTTCAAGACCTAGAAAGAGTAGCCTAAGTGCAAGATAAAGGTTTACTTGAGTAATGAAAGAGTAGAGGATATGCAAGGACTAGGTGGAATGCAAGGATTGAAAGATCAGAACTGAAGGGTGATGACCCCAAGAGATTTAAGTGATAGGTTCATTTTGAATTTTTGGGGTTTGCAAGATTGATATGTTGCAAATTACTAGATGTGATATTTGTTTGAGATTTATTTTTGAACACACAGGCAAGACACAGAAAACAAAATGTTTTTGGGTTTGATCTTTGGACAAGTTTTGAGATTCAATGTTTGTTTGCTTTTTTATTGTGAATGTTATTTTATTGTTGCAATAAAATAACATTCAAGCACAAATCCTAGGCTGGCAGAGACAATATTTGTTGGGTTCCCACTTGGATTTCTCCAGTCAGCCTCTTTAGATTGGATAGCTTGGGAGTTTGGTGACACTAGCTCCCCTCCACGAAACTCATTTCTCAGGTACACCAAACTACGAATTCCCAAAAGAGGAATTTTCTATCTCTACTTTGAACCGTGAAAGTGTGGGACAACTTCAAAGGTCCAACCTCCTGCGCCAGCAAATAGAAGGATTTTGGCTTTTAAAACAAGAGGTGTCTAGTAAGGGATTTCGTGAATAGAGAGCCCGCCTGTAATAGCCTGAGAACTAGGAGGCCCACTCCCACTCTCATCACCAGTTTGTCTCGACAAATTGAGGGTCTCGCAACTCGACTTCGAACGATGCTAGACACTCCTTGGGGTACAACTTTCATTCTTCCCCCTTTGATATAGCCCATCATAAAACATGCTCAAGATGAAACCCTAAGGTGATGAGATCCCTAGGGAAGCCTCTCCTAAAAAAATAGGAGACCAATGTGTATTTCTTGTCACCCAGGATCACACAAGTGCGCAAGGAGAGAGGATACATACACACTAGATCGGGTAACACAAAATGTGCAAGTGCACCAAACACAAAAAATGAGATTCTTTTTAAGCACCAATTGAAATGTTTTCTATACTAAAAGAAAATCAATTTTAAAAAATAAAGTCTTCGAGAAACATCCTACACCAAATGTCATTAGTAGTTTCAAGCCTCCATTCTTCGACAAATGTGTGTTTATGTTTTCACTTTTCAAGTCTCTGGCATGCAAACCTGCAAAAGAAACCAAGTAAACAAAATTAGCCCCAAAATAAATAAAAAGTAACTAAAAAGAAAAATGACATTAATTTAAACCCACTAAATTAATCTCACTAACTAGATTAATTATGCTAAATTAAAATTAATCTAAGCTAGAACTAACAAAGTTAATTACTAAAGTTAATTGTAAACTAAATTAATTCTAAATCCTAAATTAAAAGTTAACTAAATTAAGACTAAACTAAACTAAAACTAACTAAATTAAAAATAAAGCTATATTAAATTAAAGCTAAACTAAATTAAAGGAAAACTAAAAATAAACTAAATACTAAATTAACAAAGATAATTAATCAAAACTAATGCAAACTAAATTTTCAGAAATGACTAATAAAAACTCTAACTTAAACCAAAATAGTAAACCATCTAAATCTAATCAACAAACAAAGAGGGGCAGAGAGAATTGAAAGCTTAAATTATTCCATGATTATAGGCATGCACAAAACACCTTTGTTGAGATTGTAAATGTTGGAAACTGAACATAAAACACATTTGTATCATGTCAGATTCACAATCAAAGACTTAAAAGTTGATTTAATAGTCATATAAACTGAACTATAGGCATAAGCACAAAAAAGATCATCAAATCTCCATTGGATTTATACCAATTCGGCATTTGCAACTAATTTAAACTTAGAACATCAATCCATTAAAGCCGCTCTTTGTGAAAAGTTGTTTTATGTTCACAATCCATCAATAAAGTGTTTCCTGTGGTGGTACCTTTGTAAGGCGTTGTCTTTGAAAGCGTAAATTGCAATAATTCATGATGTTTAATCCAGCGTAATGTGGAATCCTTATTTTAAGTACTACACTGCCATATGCCCAAAGTGTTATGACCTCTTGTCATGACCATTTTCAGTAAATCAAAGATATAACATTGGTATATTACAAAGTACAACTATTTATGCTACATGAAGAATTTTGGATAACCTTATGATTTTCTTTGCATAAATGAACATTAAAATTTCTTTTTATGATTAGTGATGTCTTTTCATGAAGGCTGAAAGGCAAGTGAATCAAAATTCTTAAGAACTTGAAGCATTTTACCTTAAAGAGCGAGAAACCTTCGATTTGATGTCATTGAGATATATTTTAGCTATAGCAACATGCATTGCAGCACCAAGTGGGAGAATATTTTCATCAATAGTAAAGAAAGGGAAGTGCCCTGGAAGTGATTCAAATTCCAAGAAGGAAATCTAGAAACACCTAGTTCTTCTTCACACAACCCTAAAATAGGCGAAAGAAAAATTTTGGGCGATAATTGGAGAGTTCATAAATTTGAGGAATTTGTTCATGCAAATGTAAAATGTGAAAGCATACATTATTAACAGATATACATGAAAAATGTGAGAGCATAGATAAACCACACAAAAAATTTGTTCACGTTAGGTTCACCATTTGTATTATATTGAAATTTGAAAAGCTAAATGATTTAAACTATAAACCCCAAATCAAAATTCCAGCATAACATCAATAGAGCATTTCTTAAATGAAAACACATGTAAAATGAAACTAAACTATGAAAACTAAAAAAACATGACCATTCAAAAGAAATCAAACTCCATTGTTATCCTATCTACAAGATCTTGTCTTTGCTCTCAGATTTTGCAGCAAAAATCACAAGAGGCTATGTAGAATGGATTTTGATCAAAATGATATTGGAGTTGTGTTTGAAAAGTGAGGAGGAAGTGAGCTTATATAGATGTCCTCATGGGCGAATCCACATTTCAAGAAGAATATGGGATAAAAGAATGAGATGGAGAAATGATAATTATCCCATTTTAATTCAATGTAATTTGTGATATATTGTTGGAAATTAAAGATAATGGATTTATTAAATGATATGTGTAGGAGAAGGATAAATGAGTATTTAAATTGTTTAATAAAATTGGTTTATGAAATGGACAAATTCCCATGCAAATGTATTTATGATTATGGAAATATGATTATATATGAATATAATGATTATGTATAAAATGTGTAATGGATGTATTTAAATGATTATGGATTAGTGATTAATGATTGTGCAAATGGTTAAATGATTTATGCAGATGACTATATGAAATATGCAGTGGATAAAAATGATTATGAGGAAATTTTTAGCATCTACAAAATCAATGCACATAAAAGCATGTCATAAATATGCATACATGGGCATGACTAGGATTAGGAGATGTCTAAAATTCATATACAAGTATAAGAAGACTTCAAGGAAGCATGAGATTTTGTGCAATCTCTTTGTGTAATAATGATTTCAAGGTATCTAGTAGGTATGATTTTAAAAATGCATGCTTAAGGTTTGGCACCATTGTAATCTTGTGATTGGATCTCCCTTATCTTCAAACACCTCTTTTTTATCCAAGGTAGATCTCCTTATTCATGCAAGTACTCCTTTTTCCTACAAATATATGTTGAGTATGAGATGATTTGATTTTAGTCAACCTACAAGTTACAAATGTGTCCATGTCATAGGAGCTTGATGAATATGGTAATGCTATAAATGTAGAGATGAATGTTGAAACTAAGGTTGGTTTTTGGTTGTTATTTGAACTACCTATATACAAAGGTTTCCAAAACATTTTATAGGCAATTAGATGACACGGGTATTTATTTTTGACGGTCTATAAATGTCTAGTATAAATCTAAAGAATGTGTAGTCTACAAAGAGGGATCCATAGTTGATGTTTGCATGGTTGTAAGGGTATTTTAATAAATTTCATGAATTAAATAATATGAATCTCTTTGACCCTATTTTTTGGTTTAATTATATAGGGGGTTGCTAATGGTATGAAATTATAAAATAATACAAAGTGTTTGTAGTGATCACCTTCTTCATATAAGTGGAATATGTTTGAATACCAATGGATTTTGAAGTAGATAAACTATGTGTATGACTTAATTTTGTGGTTTGTTGTAACATGTCAACCCTTCAATGTAGTAAAAAATTCTAAATTTACACCTTGCAAGTAAATAAATTAGGTAACAAGTCATTGCAATAAAAAATTTCTTTCTTTTATTGAGAATGTACGATCAAGATGTCATATCATATTACAATAAAGATTTCATTTCATTATAATAAATCATAAGTTACAATAGAAAAAGAATACATACATTTACATACATATCTCTAATGAGCTTTAGAACAAATATCTGTAAGACAGTCCAGGATCCTTCCTTTCAAATCTTGGTTCTTTTGTTGCCTACTATGGATGAGAAGCATCACTCAATCATTTTTTTGCTAACCACAGACTCATAATGCGGTCCCCCGCACATCTATCATTTGATAGATGGCCCTTCCCTTTGACAAAGCGATTGGTAGAGTAACTGATAACAACAACCAACTAAGAATAGTGTTGTGTCCTACATAACTAGAACTTGTAATCCCACAATCTCAAACTAGCATGTAATACTGGATCACAATGAACTGACAGTGTAGTCTTGGTAGTCACACAATCCATAGTGGAGTCTCGAACATTACACTACTTTGATCAAAGAGTTACATTTAGTATTCCTACTGAGATTCATCAATCACATACACTACTTAGGGATGAGTTGACTTGGGGCTATCTTAAACTACGCATAGTTATTGTCCTTCAATGGATATTCTATCACTCCAGATTAACCTATCACCAATTTAATCTACTTGGAAAGAACCTACTTAACAAGTAAGTACACAAGCTCCCTCCCATACTAGATTAACTATCCTAGGAGTAACACAAGTTTTCCTAGTTAAATCAATAACTTTAGTTGGGTGTACCTCTAGTGCCTCTTGTATTCAATCATGTCTAGTATATAATATCTATGATATACACCAAACTCCTATTATGGAGTACTTATAAGAAAAACATAAAAAAATAACATAAAAACCTCAATTTCCTTTTCAAATACACTCTCAAATACTTCTATTTCACATACTAAAAAAGAAATTTCAAGCAATTTTGGAAAACATAACATTTATAAGTAAATAACAAAGAAGAAGAGATCCTCATGCTTGTTGTCGCTTATTCAAATTAATGATAGAAATGCAACCCTAGATCTAACAATAAATAGCTTGATAATCAGCTTCCCAAGAATGTCTCTATCTCACAACTTGATAGCTTACTCCTCTCAAACAACAATGTTTCCTCTCACCAAAATAAAACTCTCACTCTTTTCTCACTCACAATATAAAACAAGTATGGTTGGGAATAACATAGAAATAAGGAATTGCAAAGGATGTATAATCTCTTGGGAAATAATGTGTCCTTCCAAATGAAATGGTTCAACTATTTATCAAGCAACCAAGCAACCTCAAAGCCTACAGTTTAGGCATGTTAATGGAAAAAAAGCTTCACACAAAGCAACACATGAAACATATCAAAAAGGTGGTGACTTCTCAAGCTAATACTCAGCATAAGCACCTATAGATCGACTTGAATCCTTGAAAGCAATCCAAAGACTTATTCAAAATGCACATGGAAAATTTGAATTATACTCCAGCAAAGACATCTACAAAAAATCGTTTCAAGAGGTGGTTCCAAAGCCTCTATTCCTTTATCAAGTTGACATGTTTTCTTATGGACAGAAATAGACAACATTAAATCTGTAACACTTAGCACTCATCGACTAAATTTAAGGAATGAGTTGATTTAAATATTTAAAGATGTTGGAAAAAGTCAAAGTTCTCTTTATCACAAAGTCGACCAAGTCTAAGCTTGCTCGATGAGCCTCTTGTATTCAATCATGCCTAGTATATAATATCTATGATATACACCAAACTCCTATTATGGAGTACTTATAAGAAAAACATAAAAAAATAACATAAAAACCTCAATTTCCTTTTCAAATACACTCTCAAATACTTCTATTTCACATACTAAAAAAGAAATTTCAAGCAATTTTGGAAAACATAACATTTATAAGTAAATAACAAAGAAGAAGAGATCCTCATGCTTGTTATCGCTTATCCAAATTAATGATAGAAATGCAACCCTAGATCTAACAATAAATAGCTTGATAATCATCTTCCCAAGAATGTCTCTACCTCACAGCTTGATAGCTTACTCCTTTCAAACAACAATGTTTCCTCTCACCAAAATAAAACTCTCACTCTTTTCTCACTCACAATATAAAACAAGTATGGCTGGGAATAACATAGAAATAAGGAATTGCAAAGGATGTATAATCTCTTGGGAAAGAATCTGTCCTTCCAAATGAAATGGTTCAACTATTTATCAAGCAACCTCAAAGCCTACAGTTTAGGCATGTTAATGGAAAACAAGCTTCACACAAAGCAACACATGAAACATATCAAAAAGGTGGTGACTTCTCAAGCTAATACTCAGCATAAGCACCTATAGGTCGACTTGAATCCTTGAAATCAATCCAAAGACTTATTCAAAATGCACATGGAAAATTTGAATTATACTCCAGCAAAGACATCTACAAAAAATCGTTTCAAGAGGTGGTTCCAAAGCCTCTATTCCTTTATCAAGTTGACATGTTTTCTTATGGATAGAAACAGACAACATTAAATCTGTAACACTTAGCACTCATCGACTAAATTTAAGGAATGAGTTGATTTAAATATTTAAAGACGTTGGACAAAGTCAAAGTTCTCTTTATCACAACGTCGACCAAGTCTAAGCTTGCTCGATGATGGACATTAATTTAAAATGCATTCATATGTTTCCACATACATGACATGGTGAGTGGAACTTGGCTTCACTGCATAGTCATAAGCATTTCCAAATCAACTTCCAATCTCATAGTCATTGATGACCACTATCGGCCTTATAAATTGGATTCTATCTAACATACAACCAAAAGTAATCAAATTATATACTTCCAATATATGTTGCACTTTATATTGTGTTTAGTTCGCCCTATATTTTCTCTCATATCACTTGATATCTTCTACACCACATTTCTATGCTTAGTCCTCCTTCTTCCTGTACATGTACATGGTTATTACACCAACAAAGGTTGCACCTTAGTTTGATTGAAAAATTCCACTCCACATCACTTCATGCTAGATTAAGGATCAATCCACAATTCTCTTGTGCACTATCTTTTAGCTTCCAAAGCGCTATTCATACACAACCATACTTTTTTTACTAAATGATAATCTTCATTTTAATATGACTTATGAAATGTGTGGTTTATATGCTACTTTGTTGTCTTTAGCATTCTCTTTCTTGTGCCATTCTCATGCGTGGTTTATTTTATTATTCTAAGGCCACAAAGCTAAGTATTGTATTACATTGGATGTGTGTATATGTTGCACCATAAATATATTTATTTAATTTTGCCACAATATATATATCATATATATATTCATAGAGTATATCTCTTATACACATATATGTACACTTTTACATGTACGAGAATTGACTCATATGATAAATACACATTTCTTGTTACCTCAAATGCTTAATTCCTATTGTTAATAAATCATGTATACATTCGATATACAAATGAATACAACCAAGGTAGCAATCACATTGACACAATATATATTATATACAATGTAATTGATCCATCCAATATCTTGAGTGCATACACCCTTATTTACCATTACCCATCAAACAATATACATGTGCACTTACATACACATATACATATACATACTTATACATATCTATATATAATTTGAATAATGAGGACACAAATATATCTAAGCATATATTCTTAAATGTCAATCAAGTAAGAATACATTCGACATAAGAATGTATTCAAACGAGTTAACAATCAAACAATAATAATATATTAAATGCATATGTACACATATATATATAAATATATATTAACACACTTATATAGTGCTTATGTGTGTGTATATATATATTTATATGTATATATCCAATCACACACACACACACACACACACACACACACACACACACACACACACACATATATATATATATATATTCATATTGTACAAAGCAGTGAAGCCATGTAATCCATTCGATAATCGAATGATTATGACCATGTGATTATAGCATCATAATAATCATTTATATACATATATGCATATCTATACATATGTCATTGTACTTGCATGGAAATCCCAATATATCCATCATATGTGTATGCCAAATTATCCATATATATGCATGTATGTATATATTCCAACCCTTAAACAACCACACAAACATAGTAGGATATGGAAGGATTCACAAGCTCAAACAGATAAACATCATTCAAGCATGCATTCAATAGTAATCGAGACCCTACCAATGCTAACACATCAACTAAGGATGACTTACCATCTTTGCACAAACTGAATCAACTCAATTATTCTAATGTGGTGTGTGTATATGCTCAGACAATTTACTTCTACCGGTTACCCCACCAAGATCTTCTCCCGAGTGATACTTCCCCCCCGCCTAGAGGAATGGAACACATACCTGCATCCTGTAACACATGCACGCGATAGTCAATTGTTCATAACATATGTAGTATACATAAACATTTCCAAAGTTAGAATAATAATAATTCAATAAACTTTCATCACATATATGCAGTATTTCTCTATGAAATAACATCAACTGAGATAACATTCATATTGATAACAAGGTGAAAGCACAATTAATTCATCCATAAAATTCAAATTTCATTCACCTTTTACCCTACATAGTAATAGTAAATAGTAATTACACGATTGGGGTGTAACATACTTCCCCCCTTGTGAATCATCATCCTCGATGTTAGTAAGATTTATAAAACATTCATCCTATGTAGCATTATTCCTTGCAACCTTGTCTCAAAATATGGATTGTAGCATTAAAGTTCAACCTTGTCCTTCCTGGACCTCATATTAAAGTCACACACTATCACATAGGTAAATCTCATATGCCTCACACATACTTACTTTCCCAAAGAACTTTATTACATTATCATATATACACATCCTAGATACAATTGTAGCTATACATGATACCTAAAACATAGTGATAAAAAATCATTGGCCCATGAATTTATCCTTAGTATAATCCAAATAGAAAAGAAATGTTGGTGCATTGTACACTACACCGTGGGTCCTATCCATCCCCTTATGTATTTACACTTTTATACAACTTATAAACCGAGTCCGTTTGTCACTTACACATCTATTTTCCTTACCATAAAGTACTTGTTCTTGATTACTTGTCCATCTTGAGCATAACATTGCTCTTGGACACCTGTCAAATTTTGATACTACTTCATACTTACACTTTGTATCGATAAAGTTTCATCAAATCTCTTTGATCTATTACTCCTTTTTGGCATTCTATCAAGTCTATGATTAACCCCATTTCTAAGCCTTTTTCGACTTAATAGAGTTTCCAACCTTCCTTTTCATATAATGATTCAAACCTCAATGTTAGAAGTTTATAAATCTTTCAATATTTGATTTACCATTTTTTCCTATTTGGCTATAATAATATATTGTGCATTCGTTCAATTGAATGTCTCATAGTATGATCATGGTTTACACAACCCTATCATTATTTGCTTGTTCATAATTGAAATAACCTTTTCAGGAATACTAAGCAACTACTTCTCACAATATATTATTTAGGATCAAAATCCAATAAATCAAGTTTCCAAATAGCGTTGGTTACTTTAGTGAGTCTATCAACTAGAACATTATGTCAGTTTATCAACATAGACAGATTGATTTATCTTGTGTTCCACCACTTTCCCTCTGGAATCTCAAGTGATTATACATGTCCTAACGATCATGACATATGGCCTTCATTTCTTGGCTTACTAGAAAATAACTTGCTACATACTCTGTAACACCTTACTCTATCTTTTCCCAAGTTATAGTGGTTTCTCTTCCAATCTCCTAACTTTGACATTAATTTAATCATTTCATTCTTGAATCTTCCAAAATTTTGGTTACATAGGTTCTTTTATATCCAATAATAGTACCTTTTCTTTGACTAAGTGAAAACTTATTTTACTATCTCACGCCTCCTTTAATTCCCATGTAATAATGGTTAGGAGTTTTAGTGGAATAAATATCCTTTTATCTTGGGACATCCACAACTCGAATTTCTCCCTTCCTTGGATTACTTCCAAAGATGCAATTCATCTTTTAACTCTATCAAATTTTCCCGATAAGATTTGGTACTAATTTCGAGTATTAATCCTTGTTTAATCATGTTGGTCCCTAGAAGATATCAAATTTAATTGGATACCTAATTACCAATCACGAAAATTTATTGTTGGTTCCATTGATTCACTTAATCGCATAAGTGAGTCCCAACTTCGGTATATCCTAATTGAGCATAGGTAACAACCCCAGTTTTCTACTCAAAAAATTTCCAACATTTCAAGCTTAAGTGAAATTCTATGATGTCACGACATAGTAATAGATACTTCCCTTTGAGAGTGTGTATCCCTTTTAATAAAAAAGCTTAATCAAAGTAGAGTTTTGTCAACAATATGACTTCCTTTCAAGAGTTTGAAGTAGTTAACCAAGTAGCTACTTTATCTTACTAGGTGTAGAGAAGGGGGATTCGCTACTCACGAGTTATCTTCATTCAGAGAGCCTCATAGGGAAAAATTCCCTAAACTACCTCAAGGAACAGTGTGAGAGTTCTAGAATCTGAAAGAGAAAGTCACGAATATTCTCTGGACAAACAGACAAGCTCTCGGCCAAAGGACGACAACGTGGGATAAAAACAATAGTGTGTCACGCTAGCATAGGCACGTTGGTGTCTCATATGGAGCATAAAGTGAATTTATCACAAAAAATAGCTAAATGACTATTTCTACTCTGATTGTTGAGAACTTCTAAAGCATAGGAAAATAACGGAATGTGATAGAATTGAAGCAAAGTAAAGAATAAATGATAAAGTAAGAGAATAAGAGATAGTAAAATGCTCATGAAAACCCAAGTAATGAAGCCTCTAGCTAGTAGATATTTTCAATAATTGCATCTGTAAGACTAAGACAAAGTGTTGGGGCTGTATAGGGGTTTGCCTCAGTCAAACCCCCGTTTTGGTGTTCCCACCTCCACGAACATCCAAAAAGATAAAGAGAGTGAGAGAAGTGAATGTGATGTGATAAAAGCAATCCCTGCTTGAGGAGGAGAACCTATATCACAAAATGTTGGTGATAAAAGCAATCCCCGCTCGAGGAGGAGAACCTGTATCATGAAGTAAAGATACAGTAGATAGGGGATATGGAATCCCAAGATGCTCATAAGCATGAGATAAGGGAGATGGGGCTGCAAGAGCCAAGATTGTTGCAAGGAGTATTGTAAGAGCTTGAGAGTGTTGCAAAGAGAGAAGCTAAGAGAGCTTGAAAGTTTTGTAGAAGGATGTTGTAACAAACAAGAGAGTTGTGCCAACAAGAGCAAGATGGGAGAGTGCCAAGATGGAGAAGAAGAGGAGAAGTTAGGAGTGAAGCTAGAAGTGCAAATGAATTGAAAAGATAACTTTTAAAGGAAGAAGAGAAGTAAAAATAAGTTTCTCAGGCAGTTACAAGGCATCTCGAGCCATTACCACTTACCAAAGGAGGTGGAAAGTGGAAAACATGCATGGAAACAATCATTTGAACATTGAAACATCACAGGACACTAGCGTAGTGTGTAGATGCATGTGCAATGTGCTAGTGTCTGAAAACATCATGCTACAAAACAACACAAATAGGAAAATCACAAGATTCAATGCAAAGTTGACACGCAAGGGTAGTTGTTGAAAAGGGGTGTTGAGCATCTTGAGAAGGGAAAAAGGATGATGTAGGGGCTAAAATGAGCCTACTCAAGATGGTAAGGGAGTGGACACTAAATCAGACGTAAGAATGTATGTGAAATTGCAAAGGGTGCAATTTTATGACATTACATTTTTCCCCCACCTTAGCGGGCATATGAATCTATGCTAATATGCATGCTAAAGGAAATCTACTAAACATAAATAACATCATGATGCCAAAAGGATATTGTAGAGGAAGCAGATAACTCTTCGAACCACAAAATCATGCCCCTAGGCTGAAGACCTACAAAACAAATGCATTAGACAATAAAAACATGCACCAGACAACAATGTTAGAACATAAAAACTAAAGGATTTGAGTCAGCAAAGTGAAAGAGACCTCGATGTAGAAGGGGTCTTAGTACTATGTGTTGTCCCCAAATTAAAAAAAATAGCACATAGAAGAATTCTTAAATGGAGAGAAGAAGGTAAGGATTGATTGCTTCAAGAGAAAAATGCACCCAAAAGATAGGGAAGCAACCAATGTCGAAGAGAGAAAGAGCATATACTTAGGATAAATAAGATGTAGATCTTTGATCCGGTATATACAAAAGAGAAGAGGATAATTTAAGAAAGAGATGGAAAAGCTAGAAAGGAATGAAAATTCCAAGAGAGATGGCTCCACAGGTACTCTCCCCTGAGGAGGTTTGAATGAAGTGCATCGAAGGCCAGCAAACCAACGATGGAAAAATCCCGCATCATAAAAGTGTCTCTAACAAGATCAGATTTGCAAACTGAAAAGACCTTCCACAGAAGAGAAAACTAGAAAAAGAAGAGAGGTTGCAAAAGGATGTGCAACATAATATTATTCGAGAGTTCATAATTACATGATAATGATTTGCTTTATAAAAGAAAAGATGCATAACCCTAATCTTATCTTGAGCAACAAGATAGCTCAACAAGATAAGGATGACAACTAATTAACCTAGGAATTAAATAATTACCTAAGTAAACTTATGTAAAGTGTAATTAAATATTAATTACACCAACACCCCCCCATAAGTGCAACTTAGGGAGAAGCAAAATTATTATGCAAAGATGAGTCCCGACAACAAGGCCTGATCAGGTACTCATTTACAAATGCAATGATGAGGCAGAGAAGGAAAACCCAGTTGGACAAAACCCCCCTACAATGAGATGACTGCTGCAAAGAAGCACTGGAAGAACACTGTGGAGTAACACTGGAACCACAATTCAACAAGCAAGGAAAGATACCTTTGTCTACAAGAAACCAAAACCAGAATCATGATAATGTATTAGTAGACCCGATGCCATGGAACACTAGAAAACTCAAAAATTGGAACAACCCTAGAATCTCTGAAGCAACAGTAGATAAGATGATGACAAAATCTGGAAATCATGTATCTCGATGTCGATGCCAAACTGTGACTAAAACTCTTCCATGGGAAGGAGTACCAAAAAAAACTCTGGAACATTAACCATCAAAACATTGGCCTCAAACTGAGAAGAATCTGAACCAATGAGGATCAAGAAACATAATCTCTCAACTGAAGTGTGAACCGATGAATCCGATATGTGTCAAACTATAGCAAAATTGTGGCCAAAAGAAACTAGGTAGCCAAATAACCCATACGATTTTCCAACAAATCAAGATCATGAATATGGAGATCAAAGTGAAAACTACACTCTAATCAGATTTATTATGCAAGAAACCCCCCTGATGGAACTTTATCATAGTTCATTTATTACAATAACCCAATGATTGTAAAAGGAGAGAATACTAAACATGCATAAACAGAAAATAGAAATTGATTTCAGATCTGTGTAGAGGACATAATCAACTTTTCGATGCTGCGAGAATGACAAAAAAAGGATCACCGAGTCAAAAGATATGCCCTCCGAAGCGAAATCTGAACATCTGACTTCAACTGGAAAAATATCCCATCAAACAGAAAAATCTCTAAAAAAAACTGAACCATCAAAAAATTGGGCTCGCCAGCTTTCCAACGATATCTCGTTTCAAAACATCCGCCTTCGGGATCAAAAGTTGTGATGAAATGAAAAAAATAGCTATCTGGGGGCAATTCAGGTACTTCACAAGCTAAATGGGTGCAATAATTAGGCTCCTTCGGCACTAGCCCCAGGTTCCCCATGTGACCTCGGGCGCTGCAAAAGCAAAAAAGAAACTCGCCACCAGGAGGGCGGTAGGTGGGCTGAATAGTGGTGGTGCCACTCCTGGCGCCACCGATGGCGAGAGAGCCCCCACCGGGGCTTACGATACGACGGAGAGCTTGGCCGTGGGAGTTGGCAGCGGCCGGAGGCAGAGCTAGCGGTGAGGAGAGAGGTCGCCGACCGATAGGAAATGGAGGCCGACAGAGGAACAAATGCCAGTGGGCACTGGAAAAAACAACAAGAGTCAGCGGGGTTTGTACGAGGCGGCCTAATGGCTGACAATGTCTGCTGACAGAGGTACGATAGTACCAAAGAATGCAACATGGAAAAAATAAATCCCCCAAAAACATTTAAATAAAATTCCTCCAAACATAAATTATTTTAGGCCCCAAATTTTAATAAAGCCCGATTAAAAATGATTTTGCAGAACATATCAAATTTTTTTTTTTTCTGCAACTAAATCGTACCCTATACCTGGCGGGCCGTACGGCCTGCTGGGTAAAAAAAATTTGCCTCACAAACAACTGACGTCGAATATAGGCAAGTTATAAGTCATTTTTCGTCTCTCAGATGCTCTGGATCTGATGGCAAGGTCCGATTTGCCTGAAAATGCACCAGAAGCTTTGCAACTCCCAGATCTGGCAAATCTTCAAACCCTCATAACTCTAGCATAAAATGTCGGATTCAAGAAAAACAAAAGTCGAACTTGACTTTTTCGACAGCCTTGAACTTGAATATGAGCTCATATTTCCTCCAACATGCACCGAAAGCAACCATGCAAGAGCCCCCAAATAGAGAGACAAACTCAAGGTATGAAACCCTCGAGGAATCCCGAACGACTCTGCAATGAATCTCTCTAGAAATCTGAGAAGGGGCTGCAAATCAAGGCTTTGATACCATGTTAGAAACCAAGATCAGATTGAAAAACTGAAAAAGACCTTCCACAGAAGAGAAAATCAGAAAAAGCAGAGAGGTTGCAAAAGGACGTGCAACATAATATTATTCGAGAGTTCATAATTACATGATAATGATTTGCTTTATAAAAGAAAAGATGCATAACCCTAATCTTATCTTGAGCAACAAGATAGCTCAACAAGATAAGGATGACAACTAATTAACCTAGGAATTAAATAATTACCTAAGTAAACTTATGTAGTGTAATTAAATATTAATTACACCAATAGGCAACCCCCAAGATCTCTCACATGAATGAAGCCCCATGAAGTATGTGCCTTACAGGCCCATAGACCTGTGAGAAGGTATCCTCTAAGATCTCTCACATGAAGGAAACCCAGAGAAAAAAGTATCTTACAAGCCTGTAGACCTGCAAGGAGGCATCCCCCAAGATCTCTCACATGGAGGAAACCAAGATGAAAGTGACTTACAGGCCCCCAAACCGTCAAGGAGGCATCCCCCAAGATCTCTCACATGGAGGAAACCCAAAGTTGAAAGCCTCTTACAGGCCTGCAAACTTGCAAGGAGGCATCCCCCAAGATCTCTCACACGGAGGAAACCAAAATATGTAAGGGGACTCCGTAGAGTCAAAAAATAGCTTCACAGGCGCACTTGCGAAGTGACATGTTAATCCATAGATAAAACATGTCAGAGAAAAATCTCTCACATAAGAAATCAAGTGGACAGTCACACAAACCATCAACAAATTGGAAGGCTTTCAAAGGGGTCCCTTGAGAACCCTTCAAAAGAAGAGGGGGTCCACTCAAGGGATGCACTATTTGAAAAGCGAGGTCTAGTCAAGCTGCCCCCAAGCTAGATGCAAATGATTTCACTCAAGAGAAAGGCTTTCAACAGGGGTTCCTCAGGAACCCTTGAAAAGAGAAAGGGGTCCACCCAAGGGACACTTCATTTGAAATACATAGAGAAGAGAGGGGGTCCTTAAGAAGGACGTGCATCTCAAGAACAAGTTAATCTCAAGAACAAGTTATCACTGCCCCCGTCACATAGGGGAGGAGAACCATGCAATATATTTAGAACATACAAGATAGAGGTAGGCCTTGATATCACTTGTTATTTAAAGAAAAGGCAGGTGGATCAAAAAATAAATGGGTGATGGGAATTGAATCACAAAGTTGTATTTTATCCTTCACGGCCTTAGATTCACAATCAGAATGGCCAAGCACTCGATGGTATGCGCAAAAAGGATGTTTATGTTTATGAAATTTCTTTCATGTAGGAGAAGGAAGAGTAATCAAGCGGACTTTGAGAAGCCTCAACAAGATACGCTCTTGCTCGGACAAAGAATGAGGATCAAGGAGCAACCCTTTCTCTTATGGAGAAAAGCTAGATTGATCACAAAAAGAAGGCATGAAGGTAGCAGACAATGGAGGATCTTCATGGAGAGTATTATTCCAACTACAGGGATCATACTCTTCTACGGGATCGTCATCGGCCTTCTTGATAGGACTACCAACATTGGCCTCTTTAATAGAGGTGCGATCATCTTCCTCAAAAGGAGGATCAACACAATGAACATTACAATTTACGTTCACATTATCCCGCGATACAGAAGAATTACCATCTCTGATAGTAGGTGTGGATGATGTTATCAGAAGGCTCAAGTGGACCAGGTCAACTTTTTATTCTCCAATGAAGGATTTTGTAAAGTCTAAAGAACCCCAATCATCACCAAGACATGCATTATTTTGAGAGGAGGTAGAAGGAGCACACTTAGGACTCATTTCTTTAGAAGGATATTCTTCAGGGACATCTATCTCAAGAGTATTCTTTGTAGTAGGTATTGTTGGAGTAAACATCGACACATTGGAAGACACTTAAGGAATAAGAGTAGGCACAACTAACACCTGACTGGTAACTTCCATTTCACATAAGTGCATAGCCTCAGGGTCAACCCTGACTGTGACTACTTGATTATTGCAAATGAACTTAATAGATTTATGCAAGGTAGACGAGACTGCACCCATGGCATGAATCCATGGTCTACCAGGAAGAATGTTATATGGTAATTTTCCTAACATAACATGTACAAGGGTGGGTACGGTAATGGGTCCCAACCTCAAAGGCAAGACTATTGTGCCTAGGGATTATCAACCAACATTATTGAACCCACGAATGTCAACAAAAGAAGTATTAAGAGAAGATGAATCATTATTAATCTTAGGCAATAGATTAATACTACACATATTGAGCATCGAACTAGCGTCAATGAGAGTATGTCAAATTCTGATATTATTAATGTTAACTATGATCATTAGAGGGTCTACTCGCTTCTGTACATCCGGTGGCAGGAGCTCCTGTGGATAGAATGTGATATTTGATGAATCTGCATGAATATAAGCTATCAACGCATTAATATTTGTCAGCCTAGTGGAGGTAGGCAAGGGGATCTTTTGCAAGGCTTCCTAAATCATACCTTGATAAACCGGAGTAGATTGAAGCAAGTCCCACAGTGAGATCTTAGCCGGAGTAACTTGAAGTTGCTTGATAAGATCATAATCACTAGGTGCTTTAGTTGTAGGTTTAGGAGCTTGAAGAAGGCTTGGTTTTTTATTCATTCTATTCTCATAAGTATGAGCTACCACTCTATAAGAGGGATCCATAGAAACATCAAGAGAATCACTCTCAGATGGAGCACCATTAATAGAACAAATCATTTAGGAGAAGGACTAGCTGGAGTTAGGTAAATGAGAGGTCTCTCAAGCCTTTGAGGGGCAGCAGAGGCACATATTACATTTAAAGAATCATCACAACTAGTGGAATAATTATTTGAAGATATATTCTGAACATCAATCTAAGGAGGATCAGATGTGGAAGGAGATTGATCATTCGTTAATGCATCATCTCTAGAAGAGAGTGCATTAGAATAAAGATTAGATTCATCATTCGCTAATGCATCATGTATAGAAGAGAGTGCATTGGAATGAAAAGAAGGTATAGTAACATTAAGAAAGGTATCGATGATTTCATCTTCTTGCAACAAGATATCCTCTAAAGCAAGAGGACTCTCATGAGAAGGATCAAAGATACAAAGTGACATGGCCAAAGCCAAGTCACTATCACATGCATGAAATGGAATATCACTAATATTTTGAATAAAATCAATACTGAACTCATAAAAGAGGATATTAAATTCATTTTGGAGTGATAGAACTGAGAAAAATTAAAAATCCAAATTTTGGGGTTTTTTCGGTATTTTCTAAGTTCTAGTAATTTCCATTTTCGGAGGTCTTTGAAGTGAAATTTTGGATTGAAACTTGGGTCGGTCCCTAAAATTTTGCTGTCGAAGGCACAATATTTTAGGGACTAAATTATTCCTCTTGGAAATCTTCCCAACGGTGCAAATGGTTTTGAATTCCAAGCACCAAGTCAAAATTTATGACCCCACCAAGTAGGGGTAAATAAACTCCTAGTTTTTTGGTTCACATCGGGTTCACCAAAATATAGAGAAGGGGGATTCACTACTCACAAGTTCTCTTCATTCAGAGAGCCTCACGGGGAAAACTTCCCTAAAATACCTCAAGGAATAGCATGATAGTTCTAGAATCTGAAAGAGCAAGTCACGAAGATTCTCTGGACAAACAGACAAGCTCTCGACCAAAGGATGGCAGCGTGGGATACAAACGACAGTGCGGCGTGTTGGCATCCCAAAGGCGTACTAGCATCTCGTATGGACTAGAAAGCAAATTTATGATAGAAAATAGCTAAATGAATATTTCTACTTCGATTGTTGAGAACTTCTAAAGCATAGGAAAATAACATAATGTGATAGAACTGAAGCAAAGTAAAGAATAAATGATAAAGGGAATAAGAGATAGAAAAATGCTCATGAAAACCCAAGTAATGAAGCCTCCAGCTAGTAGATATCTTCAATACCTGCATTTGTAAGACTAAGAGAAAGTGTTGGGGCTGTATAGGGGTTTTCCTTAGTCAAACCCCCATTTTGGTGTTCCCACCTACACAGACAGCCAAAAAGATAGAGAGGGTGAGATAAGTGAATGTGATGTGATAAAATTGATCCCCGCTCAAGGAGGAGAACCCATATCACAAAATGTAGGTGATAAAAGTAATCCTTGCTTGAGGAGGAGAACACGTATCACAAAATTTAGGTGATAAAAGCAATCCCCGCTCGAGGAGGAGAACCTGTATCACGAAGTAGAGATGCAATAGATAGGGGATATGGAATCCCAAGATGCTCACAAGCATGAGATAAGGGAGATGGAGCTGCAAGAGCCAAGAGTGTTGCAAGTGTTAGAGTAGATGCATGAACTCCCACAGCTCCAAGAATCACCTGCAACGATAAACCTATCACACTATGAAGAAATAAATAAGATAGTATTACTCAACAACTCAGATCTAATAAAACATCAAATATGCATTATGTGAACAACTTTCGCATTGAATATGTTTTCATAGAGAATGAAATACAATTATAATGAATCAATCCTTATAAAAAGAATGAAAGCTAACCTTAGATTAGGGTTAGATTAGAACATGACAAGTGTCCTCATAGGAATGAATGAGACAACATGTTCTAATATTAGAGGCTCTAATTATGCAAAAAGCAACTAATTAATTAAAGAAAATAATGAAATAAAAGCACTCCTAAGTTTAGCTTAAGTGTAATAAAGCATAAAGTGGCCCAATTAATTAATGATTAATTTATTAATTAATTAGGTGATGACTTTATTTCTTTGACACCCCCCCTTAAGATGAATTAGGGAGAAACTAAACCATGATAAAGAAATACTTGAATGGATGCATGAATGGTTCTCGCCCTAACGGTTGATGAGGTACCCATGTACATAAATGAAACTCTCATAACTAGAGAAAGGGAGAAAACCACATGGGAATAAAACTCCCCTCCAAAAGAGAGAAAATAAAAGAATGTAATGCACTAATAGAAGAAGGATAGAAGGTGGATTACATGATACCCCCGAAAGAAAACTTCTATCACATAAGTACATATACAATGGTCTCCATATGAGAGATAGAAAGAGACTAGAAGGCCCCCCCACAATGAAGAAAACTCCTGTCGCAATGGTGGATGCCTGATGTAGAATCCAGAAAGAGATCCTGAAGCGGAAAATAACATTCCTCCCCTTGGGAAGAAACGGATCCAAAGGATGATGTCAAAGAAACCCTATGAAGAGTGATGAACCAACATGTCTTAAGATGTGTGCCATGATAGGATGTTGAAGAATCTCTGTCTGAATTGAAACAAATGATGCCAAATCCAAATTGATGTGAAGACTCCTAAAATACAACCTCTGAATGCACTAATAATGGTGGGCGTACAGTGATAATCTAACTGTCAAGATATAGGATATGTATGTCCTCAATATAATCCTCAAGATCTGTAGTGTGAGACTCAACAAACAATGATTTGTCTGCAAGATAAGAATCCCATGATGTAGCAGAAAATGAATGACTAAGATGGTCATGATACTGAACTGAATCCATCAGAGCCAATGTGGCAATACTGATGTCATCAGGAACAATGGATAATGCATGTGTAATCTCAGTCTGAAGAGTAGGAACTAGAAGACAAGCCTCTAATCCATTGGAATGTGCAAGACCTGCTAGATACTCTAGGTCCTCTAATGTAGCATCATCAATGGGTATACAATTTGTTGTAGCCATGGGTAAGAGACAATCTAAAGTAGGATCCTCTATGTATGGAGAGAGATTGGGGTCTCCATGGATATCCCAAAGATGATTCCAAAGTGTGTGGGGACAATCAATGTCTGATACATCACACATAGTGTCAAAATCAACACTAGAACATATAAGTCCTACTAAATGATCTATAATGATATCCCAAGCTATTTTTCTCCCTGGTGTGTTTGGTTCAAGTATGAGGTCATATAAATGAGGAAAAATATTAAGCCACCTACAATGTGTAAGTATGTCCTTTTTCCATGACTCATAATTATCCCACTCTAGGATTACAACTAAAGGGTGAGTAGAAAAACCCATGATTACTCTTCAAATGAACAAATCTAAGAAAACTGACCTTACTGCATGAAAATCATTTGAAATAGAGACAAATGACGTAAACAAAGCATTCCCAAGAGCCAAAATGTCCAAGTAATTAAGAAAATTGTGTAAACACCAAAAGATGAATAAAATGTACCTGATGCAAAATATAGGAAAATAAGTCTGATCACTGTGTAGAGCACTAAAACAACTTTCCAATTCCTTTTTTTTTTTGAAAAACAGAGACCGTATGCAAAAGATATGCCCTCAAAAGGGGAAAAATGATGATCTAAATTTAAATGGAAAAAAATGCAACATAATAGAAAAACCATAAAAAAACACTTGCACCACTGGATCAGGCTTGGAACCAGCTTTCGGCAATATTTCATTTTTGAAAATCTGAGTTCGAATGCAAAAGTTATGGCCAAAATACCAAAACTACTCCAAAAGGGTTCAGCGGAAAACCTGGTGGTTAGACTAGCTGCTAGCATTAACCACTAGCATTAACTGCTAGCGATTTACTGATGGCGGTGCCATTAACACTATTTTTTTAATAAAAAATTTCTTGGATTGCGTGTCGTACCAGGCCATACGACCTACAAATGAAAAAAATTGCCTCCTAGAGTCACTGTGTCCAATTTTGACAATTTGACAGTTGATTTTAGGGTTTTTGGGTGCTCTAAATGCGATGGTGAGGTCCTTTTGGGCTCAAAATACTCCAAAATTGTAGTTACGCTCTGGATCTGGAAACCCTCATAAACTTCAAAGCCTCGCAAATCTGACAAACGAAGGCCTTTTTCGATGAAACGAAAGGAAAACTTGACTATTCCCGTAGCTCTGGATTCAATGGAATGCTCAAAATTTAACCATGGATCATGGATATTAGTGCATGAGTTGATTTCTTCAAAAAAAGAAAACAAAGTGGTTGCAAATCTAGTGCTTTGATACCATGTTAGAGTAGATGTATGAACTCCCATAGCTCCAAGAATCATCTGCAACAATAAACCTATCACACTATGAAGAAATAAACAAATATATTATTGCTCAACAACTCAGATCTAATAAAACATCAAATATGCATTATGTGAACAATTGTTGCATTGAATATGTTGTCGTAGAGAATGAAATACAATTACAATGAATCAATCCTTATGAAAAGGATGCAAGCTAACCCTAGATTAGGGTTAGATTAGAACATGACAAGTGTCCTCATAGGAATGAATGAGACAACATTTTCTAATAAATTAGAGGCTCTAATTATGCAAAAAAACAACTAATTAATTAAAGCAAGTAATGAAAGAAAAGCACTCCTAATTTTAGCTAAGTGTAATAAAGCATAAAGTGACCCAATTTATTAATGATTAATTAATTAATTAGGTGATAACTATTACTCTAACAACAAGGAGTGTTGTAAGAACTTGAGAGTGTTGCAAAGAGAGAAGCCAAGAAATCTTGAAAGTGTTGTAGAAGGTTGTTGTAACAAACAAGAGAGTTGTTCCAACAAGAGCAAGATGGGAGAGTGCCAAGATGGAGAAGAAGAGGAGAAGTTAGGAGTGAAGCTAGAAGTGAAAATCAGTTGAAAAGATAACTTTTAGAAGAAGAAGAGAAGCAAAAAGAAGTTTCTCGGGTGGTTACAAGGATCTCAAGCCGTTACCTTTGACCAAAGGAGGTGACAAGTGACAAACATGCATGGAAACGGTCATTTGAATGTTCAAACGTCACAAGATGCTAGCGCAATACATAGACATCTACAAAGTATGCTAGTTTTTGAACACACCATGCTACAAAACAACATGAATGGGAAAATCACAAGATTTGATGCAAAGCTAACACGTGAGGGTAGTTGCTAAAAATGAGTGTTGAGCATCCTGAGAAGGGAAAAAGGATGATGCAGGGGCTAAAATGAGCCTACTCAAGATGCTAAGGGAGTGGACACTAAAGTGGATGCAAGAATGTATGTGAAAGTGCAAAGGGTGCAATTTTATGACATTACACTAGGTATCCTACCTATGTTTCCAATCATATAAAATTCCATAAACTCAAGTGATTTACACATTTGTACAGGTGAATCTCAATTTCAGTATTCCCTTCCAAATCTTAGGATAGAGTCCTCAATCAATGACATCCGATATTATAGGTTACTATAACCCTATATGTTTCAATCAATACCAAATGTACAACTCAACCAAGTAAGTTATTCCCAACTTAAAGGTGTTAATGAGTTTGTCTAGTACATAATCCGAATCAATAGGTTAAAAATTAACCTAAGGTCTTTTTTTTATTCAAATTAACTTCTCATCCCAAATAGATTATTTTAATCCTAGGGTTTTATTCGAGTATCAAGTATGATCAAATAAGCATTATCATAACAATATTCTTGATGTGATTTACATAACATCACATTCTACCTTATCTTTCATTCCACCTCTATGGCTTATAGCTAAACCTTATCATCACCAGGTCTCTTAGCATAGTACGCGACAGTGTCAAGTCGCTTCACGACATGAATATACTTCATAATATGTAGTATTGCTACCTATGTATAGAAGTAACATCGTTATCTAAATCCCTCATATAAGGTATATAGGAGTGTAGAGACACCTTCTTCCAATTCATGAGTAATGTAGATCTCTCCTTACTTATTCTTTAGGCAATGATCTTTCCATTCATGATCAAGTAATCCACCTATCCTTTTTCTAAGGCATCCTATGATAATATCATGTGATCTTCCATTCAACATATATAAAGTATTGAGTGATAATATTCCTTTCCCATTGGTCACAATTCTTGACCTTTTTACTATCTTCCAATAACTCCAATACTTTATTCTTGTGGTCATAAAATTTATGACTTAATTAACATCTTGACTTATGAAGAAGTCAACATATCTACATTTTTCTTTGGGTGGGGTACTTAATCTGAGTCAATACACTCTCTTCCTTCCCCCCATAGTGTTTTCACAACATTTGATCATCTCAAAGTTGAATTCCTATCAAACACTTGCTTCTTTGAAATGATTTATCATTCCTTGTTGTTGGATTTCTATTTCCTTTTCCTTGCCTTATTGGCATACTTTGAATATACTTTTTCTCAAAGTTAGATTCATCATTGATTTCTAATCCTGTAGATTCAATATTTTGGATCATCCAATAGGAGATCTAATGAATAATCAACAACTTAGAAGTTAATATGCACACTAATAATCCCATTCTCTTTCCAATAACCTTTTAGTGGAGGAATATTCATACTCACAAACCTCTTTTGTTGATGTACTTTTCATCTTAGAGTGTTTTTTTTCTTGCAACTTCTATTGTTTTGACACATAGTACCATATTGCATTCCATTTTCTTTTGGAACCTCTAAACAAATGTGGATTTTCACAGACATGTTGATGAGTTCATCTTATACTCCAACCAATCTATGTACTATCCAAACCTTTGTTGGGCTAACCTGATTTACCTTTTTTCAGGTTTCTTTCTCATAATCATATTTCCAAATGACTTGCCCCTACTTCTAAGTAATCTTCATAAACTTTAGAGATACCAAGGTTATTTGGTTTATTTCTCTCATCTCAATCAAAGCTCCTAATTGATCTTATCGATGTTGGTTGGTGGAACTATGCCCACATCATTGATTAATTCTTTTTGATCATTCTGGTCTTTTCCCATTTTTATAGGTACTAACTCTTTTCTTGCAAGATCTTATCCTTACACAAGAATTAGATTTATGCCAAGAGTTCTCCAACCTTGTGGATACCTCCTTTGTTGACTCTCTATTTCAATCTAATTTATGTCAACATTGCATACACATAGATTCGTAGTGTTTTCATTAATTCCAAGAATTCTTGACTCTTTACAACTATAGGTTGCTACTAATAATGGGGTTATCTCATTTCTTCTCATCCCCTTTGAGTCATATAACTATTTCATAGGATAAAGGTATATATGGGTTATTCTTCCTAACCTTCCTACATATCTTGATTGCTTAATCTTCTGCAATCCCACGTAATATCATAAGTTGTTGGTTTAGGAGTTCCTACTCTAAGGATGAATCTTAACTAGTCCCAAATTACTCAAATTTCCAAAAAAAATCATCTTCCTTTTTTCTTCCCTATGTTCTTTTCTCTTTTCATTGTGGCACAAGAACTTTTCAACCATTATATTCTTATAAGGTTTACACATTATTGTGTAATGAGCTCATAGGTTTCAGTGGTTGAACCAGGTAGCTCTGATACCACATGTAACATGCCAACCCTTCAATGCAGTAAAAATTTCTAAATTTACACCTTGCGAGTAAATAAATTAGATAACAAGTCATTGCAATAAAAAAATTCTTTATTTTATTGAGAGTATATGATCAAGATGCCATATCATATTACAATAAATATTCCATTTTATTACAATAACTTCATAAGTTACAACAGAACACGAATACATACATAGCTCTAATGAGCTTTATAACAAATAACTATAAGACGGTCCACGATCCTTCCTTTCAAATCTTGGTTCTTTTGTTGCTTGTTGTGGAGGAGAAGCATCACTCAGGTGCTTTTCTGCCAACCACAGACTCATAATGCAGTCCCCCACACATCTATCATTTGATAGATGACCCTTCCCTTCAACGAAGAGATTGGTAGAGTAACCGATAATGACAACCAACTGAGCATAGTGTTGTGTCCTACATAACTAGAACTTGTAATCCCACAATCTTGAACTATCCTGTAATATTGGATCATGGTGAACTGACAGTGTAGTCTTGGTAGTCACACAATCCATAGTGGAGTCTCGGACATTACACTACTTTGATCAAAGAGTTACATTTAGTATTCCTGCTGAGAGTCATGTATCACATACACTACTCAAGGCCGATTTGACTTGGGGCTATCTTAAACTACACATAGGTATTGTCCTTCAATGGATATTCTATCACCCCAAATTAACCTATCACCATTTTAATCTACTTGGAAAAAACCTACTTAACAAGTAAGTACACAAGCTCCCTCCCATACTGGATTAACTATCCTATGAGTAACACAAGCTTTTATATTTAAACCAATAACTTTAGTTGGGTGTACCTCAAGTGCCTCTTGTATTCAATCATGCCTAGTATATAATATCTATATATACACCAAACTCCTATTATGGAGTACTTATAAGAAAAACATAAAAAAACAATATAAAAGCTTCAATTTCCTTTACCAAGAAACTCTCAAATACTTATATTACACATATTGAAAAAGACATTTCAAGCAATCATGGAAAACATAACATTTATATGTAAATAACAAAGAAGAATAGATCTTCATGCCTATTAGCGCTAATCCAAATTAATGACAGCAATGCGGCCCTCTCCAATAGTAAAAAGCTTGATAATCAGCTTCCCAATAATTTCTCTACCTCACAAGTTGATAGCTTACTCCTCTCAAACAACAATGTTTCCTCTCACCAAAATAGAACTCTCAATATTTTCTCACTCACAATATAAAACAAGTATGGCTGGGAATAACATAGAAATAAGGAATTGCAAAATATTTATAATCTCTTGGGAAAGAATGTATCCTTCCAAATGAAATTGTTTAGCTATTTATAGAGCAACCAAGCAACCTCAAATTCTATGGTTTAGCCATGATAATGGACATAAACCTTCATGCAAAGCAACACATGAAACATATTAGAAAGGTGGCGACTTCTCAAGCTAATAGTCAACATAAGCACCTATAAGTTTACTTGAATTCTTGACAACAATCCAAAGACTTATTCAAAATGCACATAGAAAATTCGAATTATACTCCAACAAAGACATCTACAGGAATCATTTCAAGAGGTGGTGCCAAAGCCTCTATTCCTTTATCAAGTTGGCGCATTTTCTTATGGAGAGAAATATTCAACATTAAATCTGTAACATTTAGTAGTCATCGACTGAATTTAAGGAATGAGTCAATTTAAACATTTAAAGATGTTGGACAAAGTCAAAGTTGTTCTTTATCACAGCATCGACCAAGTCTAAGCTTGCATCGATGATAGACAGTAGTTTAAAATGCATTCATATGTTTCCACAAACGTGGCATGGTGAGTGGAACTCTACTTCACTACACAATCATAAGCATTTCCAAATCGACTTCCAATCTCATAGTCATTGATGATCAGCCTTATAAATCGGCTTCTATCTAACATACAACCACAAGTAATCAAATTATATACTTCCAATATATGCTTCACTTTATATTGAATTTAGTTTTCCCTATATTTTCTCTCATATCACTTGATATCTTCTACACCACATATCTATGCTTAGTCCTCCTTCTTCCTATACATGCACATGGTTATTACACCACCAAAGGCTATGCCTTAGTTTGATTGACAAAGTCCACTCCATGTCACTTCATGCTAGATTAAGGATCGATCCACAATTCTCTTGTGCATTGTCTTTTAGCTTCCAAAGTGCTATTCATATGCAACCATGCTTTGTTTACTAAATGATAATCTAAATTTTAATATGACTTATGCAATGTGTGGTTTAGACGCTACTTTGTTGTCTTTAGCATTCTCTTTCTCGTGCTATGCTCATGTGTGGTTTATTTTATTAGTCTAAGGTCGCAAAGCTAGGTATTGTATCATATTGGATGTGTGTATATGTGGCACCATAAATACATTTATTTAATTTGGCCATAATATATATCATATATATATATATTCATATTCATAGAGTATATCTCTTATATGTATATATGTATACTTTTACATATACGAGAATTGACTCATATGATAAATACACATTTCTCATTACCTCGAATTCTTAACTCGTATTGTTAATAAAGCATGTATACATTCAATATACAAATGAATACAACCAAGGTAGCAATCACATTGACACAATATATATTATATAATAACGAAATTGATCCATCCAATATCTTGATTGCATACATCCTTATTTACCAATACCCATCAAACAATATACATGTACTCTTACATACACATATACATATATGTACTTATACATATCTATATATAATTTGAATAATGAGGACACAAATATATCTAAGCATATATTCTTAAATGTCAACCAAGTAAGAATATATTTGACATAAGAATGTATTCGAATGAGTTAACAATCAAACAATAATAATATAGTAAATACTTACAATAATATAAATATAAATATATATTAACACACTCCTCTATATAAGCACTAATGCTTATGTGTGTGCATGTATATATATATATATATGTATCTATCCAATCACATATATTCATATTATACAAAGCAATGAATCCATTTAATCCATTTGATAATCAAATGATTACGACCATGTGATTATAGCATCATAATAATCATTTATATACATATATGCATATCTATACATATGTCATCGTACTTGTATGGACATCCCATTATATCCATCGTATGCGTATGTTGACATATGCATATATTCCAACCCTCAAACAACCACACAAAAAAACATAGTAGGATATGCAAGAATTCACAAGCTCAAACAGATAAACATCATTCAAGCATGCATTCAATAATAATCAAGACCCTACCAATGTTAACACATCAACTATGAACGACTTATCAACTTCCCACAAACTGACTCAACTCAATCATTCTAATGTGGTGTGTGTATAAGCTCAAACAATTTACTTTTACCAGTTACCCAACCAAGATCTTCTCTCGAGTGATACTTCCCCTCCGCCTGGAAGAATAGAACACATGAATGCATCCACTAATACATGCACATGATAGTCAATTGTTCATAACATATGTAGTATACATAAACATTTCCAAAGTTAGAATAATAATAATTCAATAACCTTTCATTTACATATATGCAGTATTTCTCCATGAAATAACATCAACTAAGATAATCATCAAATGAGATAACATCAAATGATATAACATTCATATTGATAACAAGGTGCAAGCACAATTAATTCATCCACATAATTCAAATTACATTCACCTTTTACCCTACATAGTAATAGTAAATATTAATTACACAATTGGGGTGTAACATTTGTATTCATATAAAAATATATGTCTAATTTTAATTCATACTTGTGATTTCATGTTTTCTTGTAGGTATTGACTCTATTATCTAATGTAAAGGCACCAATCTTAGTGGTGAGATATCAACAAACTTCTAAACATTAATTTAAACATACACCTCTTGTTTGTCCCCAATAGTGTAGAAATAGTTTTAGGTTTCACATGATTTCATGACCCAATAATGAATTCATGCAAATAAAAATTAAACATAAAACTAATATCACATTAGAAAAAATCCTATTAAGAAGTATCACTTGGATTGGTCAACCAATCTAATACTTCTTAATAGGAAAGGTAGATTTTTGGTGAATGTCATGATACCATGTTAGTGTGAAAGAGGATAGAAGAAATATGAGAGGGATTAACCCTTGATTCCGAGAAGATGCAGATGTCCAAAAAGTCTATGAGTTGTCAAGACTTTATTAAATATGATGATGAGTGATGATGATTTGCTTATCAAGGGATTGGGGATATAAACAACACAACTTTCCTTATGTTTGATAACACACATAGATACGATGCATCAAGGTACAAACAACCAGGATGGTGTGGTATCTAGTGCAACAGACTTTGACTCAGCAAAAATATAGGAGTATCCTTTTTCATACTCGACATACGAAAACCTCACTAGGATGTATTTCAAAAATTACAAACATCTCAGACCAAAACACGGAAAGGCATAACCTAACAATGTAATAGTCAACAAGTTGTTCAAAACCTCTTCCATACACACCTACCAAAGCAAGTATCGCCAAGTTATATTAAAAGAACATCCAAAAAAAAAAACAAACAAAAGGTAATGATTAATGCCCCATTTTTTTCTCTCTAAATCATTTTGATTAGACATCATCGAGGGGTCATTGGAATGGTGCAGGGGCACTGAAATAGTTTAAATTTGCAAGTCTTGTAAATGTGGCTAATTTTGATGTTGTGATAGGTTTTTGTCATTGAGTCATGTTTTGAGGTCAATAAGGTCATAATAGACCATCCAATATGTAATTAGGAGTTATTTATTTTATTTTGTCATATTTTTGCAAAATTGTCAAAAGTGCAATATTGAAAAGACGTTGCAAAAATGCTCAAAACGGGAATACCAACGGTCAAGTTGGTTCAAATCAAAGTTGAGATGGTTTTAGTCGGTGGTGTAGTTGTTTTCTTGATGTAAAAATTCTAAATTCTTGATGTATGGTCAATTGGAAGGTTGTTTGTTCATTTTTGAAGAAGAAATCAATCAAAAAACATTCAAATTTTTGTGTTTTCTCTACAAAATTGCTGCTCTCTTGCTCTATATGGTCCCGTACAGCTTGTCTTCAATCTAAATTGCATTTGATTTGAAGGATATATGTGTTATCTTAGTTTTGGCTTTGGAGGGAAGATATTTCATTGTGTTTTAAGAATTTTATTGATAAATAACTATAGGCGGGTCTCTGGTGGTGAACCTGGCGGAGACCAATGATGAAAGCTAGGAAAAGGATGTTGGCATATCAAAGAGAACCAGAGCCAATTTGAAGAGAAAGGCCCCCCCCACTCCGAAGATGATTCAAATTTTTAAAAAGGGAGTCCATGACATGCAGAATTTGGAGGCGGAGATGGAGTCTGTCCTCAAGACTCTGGGTTAGTTGCGGCCAGTTTTTTGTTGTCTACTCTGCTGACCTTTTTTGCTTGACCTTTTTGGTCTGTTACGGTTGGTTGTTGTTTTCTCTGTCCTTTTCCTTTCTGGAAGCTGGTGTTTTCTGTTGGAATTTCATTTCCTTTCCTTATTTTTGTAAACTCTGTGGTTTCAGGTCCCTGTAAAACCCGTTTTACCCTTTATCAAAAACTATAGGCGGGTCTGTAAGGTTAAACTTAAGGGTTTGTTGATATAAAAATATGATTATGGCCCATTCCACTGACTGTACCTCCTGTATCTGAGTGGAATGGGCCCAATAAGGTAGGATTAGGTGATTGAAAGGTTTTTGTGAGTAGGGAGGTCATTTGGGGGTTTGGGCATGATGCCCTAGTTATCAATATTGAGTGTTTTGGGTGAAAAGTGTTGGTTAAGAGTAGAAAATTGAGGAAAACTCATGGGGCAGAAAAATATGAAGGTTTCCTAAGCATAGGCAGACCTAATGGAGCATTTTTGATGCATTGGCAAGGTGAGTTAAGGCTTGGAGACAATATTTTCAATAAACCCCCCTTAAAACAAGCAAAAATGAGGGTTTTGCTATAAGAGGACTTAATGAGAGGTTCTTTGGCTAAAAGTTGTAGATTTGGAGGTTTTATGGACTGGTAAATGACTGTCCAAAGTTATTTGGGGTTGGCAGAGAGTTTAGAGTATAGTTTCTTTGCAAATTAGGCCTATTTGGCTTAAGGGGACATTGTAGTACCATTAATTTGGAAGATATGTTACAAAGGAGTCATAGGAGATCTTGGATATGCCTTTGAGTGGATTAATGGGTGTTTGAAACACCTTAGGGATTGGGGATATTAACATAAAATTTGTCCTTATGTTCGATAACACACATAGATATGATGCATCAAGGTATAGACAACCAGGATGGCATGGTATCTAGTGCAATGGACTTTGACTCAACAAACAGATATGAGTATCCTTTTTCATACTTGACATGTGAAAACCTCACTAGGATGTATTTTGGAAATTGCAAACATCTCAGACCAAAACACAAAAACACATAACCTAACAATGTAATAGTGAACAAGTTGTTCAAAACCTCTTCCATACACACCTACCAAAGCAAGTATCACCAAGTTATATTACAAGAACATCCAACAAACACAACAAACAAAAGATAATGATCAATTCCCCATTCCTTTCTCTTTAAATCATTTTGATTAGACATCATCGAGAGGTCATTGGAATGAGTTCAATAAGATAAATAAAAAGAAAAGATCAAGTACACAAACAAGTCAATGTTCTTCATACCTCTAGCCAAGACTAAATTACGGTGATGTCTGATGTTGATGTCCATTGTAGGAAAGATGTATCCTAGGACATGATGTTATCAGATGATGTTGAGACTAATGGGATGATGGGCTATCGATACCAAGAGTTGATCAACTTGTTTTCTTATTGACATAGGCTTAAGACCTTGAAGTTTGAGTTTACACTTTCAATTTTGCTATACTTTTTTTTGAATGCTTTGTCAAATATTGAAGATGACGATTGATTTATTGTGAGTGTATGTTTATTGCGGGTGAATGTGAAATGGGGTGGATGATTATGGGTTTTTAGAATGTTTTTGGTATTTTGAAGTGTTTTGAGGCTATTTTTAGATTTTTTGAGATGTTTTACAAATGTTTTTATTTTCCATTTTTCCAATGTGTTTGTGTTTTTTGAGATTTTGACCAAGAACCTAACCTAAGGACCTATCCTAGGGGTCTCGAGGGTTGATCAGAGATTAGCCTTACCTACATTATACATGCAAAGACCACGTAGTTCGATTGACACAAACTCATTTATTGATGAAGAATGAACATGTGTGGATTGTTATTTTATTATGGTGGACACCTAAAGGACTGACCTAATACCCTGGGGGCTAATCAATGATTAGCCTTGCCTACATTCAAGCTCAGAGACAATGTAGTTCGATATGATGACCATGTTTTTGGATTTTTGATATGTTTTGGATGTTTTTGGTTTTATGAATGTTTTTCAATTTTTTGATGTTTTGAGGATTTTAAGGATATACATGAATCTAATCTGATGTAGTTATAAGGACATGCCCCAACATGATGCGATAGACTACCTCAATATAGACAGGAAAAACTGACCTTAGGAATGTGCCAAGTAGTTTTAGGATGGAACATGATACTGACGTAGGATCAAGCTATGATACAAATGCGTGATGAGTGATGGAAGGAGCAATGGAAATGTAATGGGTGAATGCAATGGAAAGTGATTCAGGACAAATCCAAAGAATTGATGGTGGATGAAAAGTGTTTATTTACACAAGGCGCCTGATTTCCAGGTTTTCACCAAGGTACTTACCCAAAGCGCCACCGAAGTGGTTTTCAATAGAGGACGATTTTTTTCTTTACTGTTTTCAATCCTTTTTATAATTTTTTTGGATTTTGATATATTTTTATCTTTTTGTATTTTTAAATTTATACCTTGCAAGCTTAGGCATAATTTTTTTTGAGATGGGAGCTATTGATGGGCTCCTACAGAGGCTCACCTTTTGGTGTGGATAACTGATACACTCCTAATTTGTAACTTGTGAAGACGACAAAGGGCCCCAATCAATTGGGTTCAAATTTTCCTTTGTTGTTAGGATTGGGTACATTCTTTTGATTTTCTTTCAACATGATCTCGCTGACCTAGAAAGACTGACTTTTGATCTTTTTGTTATAGCTCCTTTTGAGACAGTTTTGATAAACTTGTAAGTGGTTCAAAGCATCCATGTGTCACTCATCCAGTAATTCCAAATCATTCAACCATGACACTTGATACTCTTGTGATGTCCCCTTTTGGGAGTAACCCTAAATATTCTCTTGATTATATTCTTCCATTCATAAAGTCTGCAAGCTTGGTATTGAGAAGATATATTTCCCATGCTTCCATTCCTCCTACTCTTTATTTCATTCCTCATTTATATCCTATTGCTTGAGTGGAAGGTTAAGCCTCCTTGGAAAGAGATGACTTTTGGTTTAGATAGTGTGTATTAGTTAGTGTTGGTTAATCATTAATTGGCCCTTACTCAATTCCTTATGCCTCTTTACTAAATTCCTTAAGGCTCTTTCATTCATCGATGGTTTCAAATGATTATTTAGGCTAAGTTTATTGTCTTGCTAGTTACCATACTCTGTTCCTCTTTCCCCCATGATCTACTTGTTTTGTTTTTCATTATCACTGGTTACTTATGCAGTCTGGATTAGAGGACCAAAAGCTTCTTAGGAGCAATTTTGGTCTGCTATAGGAGATATATATATAAGTCTACCAAATTCTTCCTTATGAATGCTCAGATCTACATTTAGAAAATGTATTAAACTTCTAGTCTATTCAATTCCCTTGAGTTCACCAGTCTACTTTTTCCTCCCCATATTCTAATTTTAAAAAGGTAATTCTATGCTCCCCCCTAAAAACTCCATTCTATATTCCCTTTTATATTTTTACTTTTGCATAGAAGGATCGTGTCCTTTTTGAAGGGAAATGTCCATAGAAGGGATGCAACTTTGAATTAAGTAGTCTTTACTATTATTCTTTGTTGGAAATGTTAATTGCTTATTTCCTTATCATAATTGTTTCCTTCATGTAACTAATCATTCTAGGAAAAATAATCATTGTAGCTCCAAATTAATATCTGGTTTTGTCCATTTATAATGATTTTCTCTTTTTTGAAACAATATTCTATTATTTTATATTATAATGTAGCCAGGGGTTGTTACTGGTAGCGTTGGGTGATTACCATTGAACAAGTGTAGATGCTCAATTATATCCACTATCAAAAAATCTCCATATGATAATGGCAATGGAGAGACCCGATAATGGCCGACAACCCCAAATACTCATGATGACTTAAATTTGGCAATCAGGAACTAGTAAATACAAGACTTGTATGAATGAATATGTTCATCACCTAAGATGTCGAACTTCCCTCCTATTATTCCTGGTGGTTGGTAATATAACAACAATGGTATGCTTGTATTCTACATAATGTGTGGGATTTATCATATGCCTCGATAAGGACCTTGAAAGGGCTCGGCACACTCAGTCATGGGAAACCTTAGAGGTGCTAGTAATGATTGATACCAACTTAATCATGCAACAAGACTTGATAACCTTGGAACAAATCAATAGATATTACTTAGAATAAAGGCTGAACCCAAAAATACAATGGTAAGACATATAAGCGATTAAGGAGTGTTTAGTTTTGACTTCAAAGCCTTCTTGAATCACAGCCTAAACCTCGCGGATACCTCTTGTCATATGAACAATAATTCTGATGTTATTTTGACTTCCTCAATCAAGTCGCTTGTAACAATTCGCTGCCTTTCTTAGTGGTAATGTATATTTATTTTATTATTGATTTAGTATTCCAATATTACATATTTTGGTTATGATTTTGGGGACATGACAGTCTGCCCCTCCCAATTTTTTCTTGTCCTCAAGCAATTTGTAACTCTTTTCCTTAATGTTCTTAATCTCCTAATATTCTTGTTTGGTATACTTGTCTTATCTTGGGAAAATATCATAACATCTTGTTACATTTAATCTCTTTCCAGGCCTTCTAGATACCTCATTCTTAAGTGTACCCAGCCTTATAATCCTGGGAAAAGATTATAAAATTTTGTTCAAGTTTCCTTTGTTGTTAGGATTGGGTACATTCTTTTGATTTTCTTTCAACACGATCTCACCAACTTGGACAGACCGACTTTTGATATTTTTTTTATAGCTCCTTTTGAGACGGTTTTGATAAACTTGTAAGTGGTTCAAAGCATCCATGTGTCGTTCGTCCAGTAATTCCAACTCATTCAACCATGACACCTGATACTCCTCATCAGTAATAAGATTATGCAATGATATTCTTAGGGATGGGAGCTCAATCTCAATGGGAAGGATGGCTTCTAATCCGTAGACTAGGGAGAAAGGGGTTGCACCTATAGGTGTGCAGATACTCGATCGATAGGACCATAAGGCAAGATTTAGTTATAGGTGCCAGTAACGAGCAACTTCATTGATTGTCTTTTTGAGGATTTTTAAGATGGTTTTATTTGTAGCCTCATCTTGGCCATTATCCTAGGGGTAATACAGGGTGGAGAAGTGATGTTGGATATTGAATTTTTGGCATAGCTCACGGGCATCCTCATTTTTGAAGGGTGTTCCATTATTAGAGATAAGGGCTTGTGGAATACCGTAACGACAAATGAGGTAATTTAGGATTAATTTAGAAAACTGCTTCCCTATGATATAGGTCATTGGGATGGATTTGACCCCCTTTGTGAAGTATTTCGTGGCAATGATAATGAACTTGTGTCCATTAGATGAGGTTGGTGTTATTTTCACAATGAGATCAAGCTCCCACTGTGAGAAGGGCTAGGGTGTGATAATTGGTTGGAGCTCTTGAGTTGGTGCATGGATGAGGTCCCCATGCTGTTGGCATTGCATGCATTTCCGGACATAGTCATGAGCTTCTTTCTCCATAGTGGCCAGTAGTATCCTGTCCTTAGTAGTTTCTTGGCCAAGGACATACCGCTTGAGTGTGAACCACAAATTCCATCATGTACCTTTATTAAAGCAGCCAATTCTTCCTCGAGGTTAAGGCATCACAATAGGGTTCCTTCGATACTCCTACGGTAGAGGGTGTTTCCTAGAATGATGAAGCAGGATGATTTTTTAATGAAGTTTCTCTTGAGATTTGGGGTGATGTCAATGGGGAGCACTCCTATTTTCAAGTAGGTGAATATGTCATGGTACCAAGGATCACCGAGACCAACGATTTTGCACACGAACTCAAATTTTAGGACCTTGAAAGCTGGTATGAGAAGCTGCTCTACAAGGAATTCAAATTTATGGACGTTCTTTGGGAGATCTAGCAATGATTCAATCATATCCATAGCATCAACTGCTTTGTTATTTACCCTTGGTATCTACTCAAATGTTATGTCGATAAATAATTCCTTGAGTTCCTCTACCATCCTTTTGTATGGGGTAATTTTTTCATCCTTATTTTGATATTCATCATTGACTTGATTGATAACTAGTTGTGAATCCCCATAGACCTTGAGTGCCATTATCTTCCATTGTACCGCTATTCAAAGTCCTATGATAAGAGCTTCATACTCCATAATGTTATTGGTGCAAGGGAAAGATAACCTATATGATTTTGGGATACAATCCCCTTGTGGTGTGATGAGGAGGATTACTGCTCCTAACCCATGCTGTGTATGATCCATCAAAATATACCTTCCAAATGTCTACAAAATTTAGGTTGAAAATTGACTCATCTAGAAACTCTGATATCGGTGGGTTCTCAACATATATATGTGCTTTGACCAATTGATCTACAATTATTTGTCCCTTGATGGATTTTCGTTCTACATATTCAATGTCATATTTTGTCAAGATCATGACCCACTTAGCCATTTGTCCTGTGAGCATTGCTTTAGAAAGTAGATAATTTAGGGGATCAATCTTGGTGATGAGCTTAATCTGATGAGCGAGCATGTAGTGCCTAAATTTTTGTGAGGAAAAAACTACTACAAGGCAAGCTTTCTCAATGAATGTGTGGTTTAGCTCGTGTCCCACTAAGGTTCTACTGATGTAGTAGATAGCTCTCTCTTTCCTTGTTTCATCGTGCTAATCCAGAAGAGCACCAAGAGTTGTCATCATAGCTAATATGTAGATGATCAATGGTTTGTTCTGGATTGGTGGCATGAGGACTGGTGGTGTTAGCAAGTATTCCTTGATTTGGTTGAATGTTTTATCAGCTTTCTCGTCCCATTTGTAGGCCACTCCCTTGTGAAGAAGATGAGAGTATGGGATGGTTTTATCTGCTAACTGTGCTATGAATATTTGGATTGATTAAAGCCTTCCCTGCAGACCCCTCTATTGTTTTAGTGTTCGAGGTGCTTCCATGTCAAGGATTGCTTTGACTTTTTGATGCAGACCCAAGGGAACAATCACAAACCACTTGACAACCTACCTATAAGAGGCATCTAACAATATTATTCTGACCTCTTTAGACAATCCAAATCTTCCTTAAAGCTTGAAAAGCAACTGAAAAAAAAATTCCCTCTTTAACCCCCTTAAACCCTTGTAACAGTGGGAATCTAGTTTTTGACCATTTACTCAAAAATATTCCAAATCACCAGACCAACACATGAGTGATTCAAACACTCATTTCAAAGTTACACAACATATGTGAAATACAATATAGACTCCTTTGGACCAATGTAGACTTCCTATACACTCACCCCTAAAAAGGCTTCTCAATTAGCCCAAAATTGCAAAGAAACATACCTTAAAACACCACACAGACCTCTAAAACCTTGGGGAAGTAGATAAATTACCAAGAAAACACAAATTTGACAGTCAAATCCCCCTTGTATGGATAGATCATCTCCAAACTTAAAAACCCTCCTTTTTGATGCAAATAACAAGGGTTTTGAGATTCTCACAACTCTAGACCTCTCCCAGTCCTCCCCAAGGTCCAAAAACCTTCCAATACCTCTTCCCAGACTTGAAAAATATTCACAATGCCATTTCTCATAGTAGCTTTTGAATTCACTACTTGGGTTCCTCACTTTCTTGATAAAACCATCACTGTTCAACCTAGGATCTTGCTCCTCTGACCAAGTTCATGCTCTTCCTAACCCTTAATAATATTTTATACCTACCCTGATATGATACACACCAATCTACTAAGTCACAGGTCCATCACAATAGGTGGATTGGTCATTTGGTCAATTAGTTCCCCTTAAAACCTTAACTCGGGAAAACAAAGCAATCTCTAAAACTTGCTGCTCTCCACACACAAATGATGAACTTAGACCTCCAAAAAAGATGTAAAGGAAAGTAAACACATATATAAACAAGCACCCACAACCTCAATTCATGATAGACCTGTGCGAGCCTATGTCAAGAAGAGAAAGTTCAGGAAATTACTGAAAAGACAATGATCAGTGTTTACAAAGATGAATTCTTCTTCAGAGAAAACTGAACAACAACCTCTATCTCAAGGAATTACATCATTATATCATTGTATCAACTTCAAACTACCCTTTGAACCAATCAACTACCTCAACCACCCTTTTGTTTGACTCTTTCATGGCAATTTGATAAAAAAAATTCTTAATCACCACCCCTTTACAACTTTGTTTTGCATATTCCTCTTAACTGATTTACTATGACTCAAAAACCTTCAAATACATATTAAATTGTCATTGAGACCTTATTCATAAGGAAAAAATGAAAATCAAACTATTCTACCCTCTAGACCTCATTTCCATCTTTTGACATTAATGGACAACTTATCTTATTTTGGCATATTTTGCAACTTCCTCGTTGCATAGTGATTGAAAGACCTTCAAATCATTTCTTGAACCTTCAAGACTCCTTTCCCTTTCATTCCAAGGTGATGGTACCCCTGCACCATACACGCCCCCATAGAAAAACTCTTGTCCCAAGAGTAAAATCTTACTCCTTGCCTCCATATTACTGCTCCATGCACATCTAGACCTGCTACTTGCCTTTTCCTCACACCTAGATCAAAAGTTGACATCCTCCTAGCCCTTACACCTAAAAAAAAAAACAAGGGTTAGCAACACATTGTCCTATCTTCTTCATTGCTTTATCTCCACACTTGCACCCATCCAACTGTGCTTGTATACTCTGCATTCTCTTTACTGTCATCAGACCTTTGCACCTAGTACTGCCATGTACTATGGTACTATCAAACCTCATAACCACTATCAGACCTATATCTGCATTATCCTCTATCACATCAACTCTTTGCACACCTATACCATTGGATTTTCCTTGGCTTTCACCTCTTGATTGTCCTTGAATGTTGCTCCCTATTATAGGACACTAGATTGTCCCTATTATGATAAAGTCACTTGTCACATGCCTTGTCAAAGGCTCTTCACCCTCACCCTACATTTTTCCAAGCAAAGACACAATGTGTTCCACTTTCTCATCCCAGATAATCACCTCCTTCCTTCCAACCTTTGACTACAAATCATTCTCATGCACCCTTCCTACTATCTTAGCATTATTTGTTTGTGCCTTCTATGCTGCTCTAGCATCATGAACCTACTCCATACCAGCAAATACATCAATCTCATTGTCCCCAAGCCTTAAAGGCTCCTTCTTTCCAAAAATTACCACCTTATATTTTCCTTTATCCTTCTCTTTTCCCTACAAAGGAGTTAGTTTAAAACTTTGATTATCCTTCCAAATAGTGTAGGTGTTTGCCCAACCATCATACATAGACTTCCTATCAAATTTCCATGGCCTTCCCAAGAGTATATGGCAACAATCCATTGGCAATACATCACATAGGACTCTATCTTTGTACTCCCCAATCTGGAAATCCACATAAGCTTTCTCATTCACTACCCAATCTGGAAATCCACATAAGCTTTCTCATTCACTACTAAAATTTGGCTATCATTCACCCAAGAAACCTTGTAGGGTGCTATATGAGGAATCTTTTCTAGACTCAACTTATCAACCATCTCCCTAGACACCATATTATCTTGAGAACTAGAATCAATTACTACTTGACACACTTTATCTTTGCATTTACATGAGGTTCTGAATAGGCTCCTTCTTTGGCTCAAATCTTCTTATTTTCGTCCTTGTAGAAAGGTCCTCACCATGAGTGCCTCTCCTACTTCTGGATCTGCAGGTCTGCTTGGTGAACTCACACTTTCTTCTTCATCTCCTTGCACATATTGGACTCTTTTATCTCCTTTTCTTTCACTTCCACTTGCAGCAGTACTAAACTTGTGAGGACATTTAAAAGAAAGATGACCAAACTCACCACATTTATAGCACCTTCCTACAAATTCATTTGGATCTCTTCCCCTAAAATTTCCTCTTCCACCTCTCCATCCACCTCTAAACTCAGTCCCTTGTTCTTTACCTTTCCCAACATCTTCTTGGCCTTCTTTGGATCTGTTTTGTGTTGGAAAGGTACCTCTTCCCCTAGATGTACCTCCTCTACCTCTTATTTCCTTCTCTTGTCTCCTTTTTAGTTTATCTTCTTCTCTCATGGCCATTTGGAAGCATTGTTCAACTAACTTAGGTGTCAAAATGTTGATCTCATCCTGGATGTTGTACCTCAAACCATTCAAATACCTAGCAACCATTTCATATTCATCTTCTTCATGCTTAGTCCTTATGATTAATTTATAAAATTCTTCAGTATATGTTTGTACATCCAAATCTTTTTGTCTAAGATTTTGCAATTTCTTAAGCAATTGAACATTGTAATCAGCAGGAAGAAATTTACCTTTCATTTTGGCCTTCATCCTTTCCCATGAAGTGATTTTTATCTTTCCTTGTCTCTCCCTTTCCTCTTGCAAAAAATTCCACCATACCAAAGCATGTCCCTTCAGTCTTGTTTTGGATTTCTTCACCTTAAGTCCTTCATCAACATCTTCACTATCAAAGTAGTTTTCCATAGCCCCAATGCAAATCCAGGAGCTCTTCACTATCAATTTTTCCTCCATACATAGGACCATATATTTTTCCATGCCCCTCCTTCTTCACATCCTTAAAAATCTTCATTGTTCTTGCATAATTTGGATCCATCTCCTCTTCTTCACCTGGAGATTCTTCTTCCTCTTCAATTTCACTTACATCCTCTTCCACTCTATGCTTTGCCTTCCAAGCAGCCATCTCCCTTTTCAAGGATTCTATCTCCCTATCATGAATTCCCATCTTCCTTGCAACTACAATTCCTTTGGGTGGAATTTTCACAATCCTTTTTGCACCTACCTGCAAAACCAAGTCAAAATAACAACACAAGATCTACTACCAGGCTTTGATACCACTCTGATGCAGACCCAAGGGCACAATCACAAACCACTTGACAACCTGCCTATAAGAGGCATCTAAAAATATTATTTTGACCTCTTTAGACAATCCAAATATCCCTTAAAGCTTGACAAGCAATTGAAAACAAATTTCCCTCTTTAACCCCCTTAAACCCTTGTAACAATGGGAATCTAGTTTTTGACCATTTACTCCATAATATTCCAAATCACCAAAACAACACATGAGTGATTCAAACACCCATTTCAAAGTTACACAACATATGTGAAAGACAATATAGAATCCTTTGGAACAACGTAGACTTCCTATACACTCACCCTTGGAAAGGCTTCTCAATTAGCCCAAAATTGCAAAGCAACATACCTTCAAACACCACACAGACCCTTGAAACCTTGGGAAGCAGATAAATTGCCAAGAAAACACAAATTCCATAGTCAGATCCCCTTTGTACAGATAAATCCTCTCCAAACTTAAAAACCCTCCTTTTTGATGCAAATAACAAGGGTTTTGATATTCTCACAACTCTAGACCTCTCCCAGTCCTCCCCAGGGTCCAAAAACCTTCCAATACTTCTACCCAGACTTGAAAAAAATTCACAATGCCATTTCTCACAATATTTTTTGAATTCACTACTTGGGTTCCTCACTTTCTTGGTAAAACCATCACTGTTCAACCTAGGATCTTGCTCCTCTGACCAAGTTCATGCTCTTCCTAACCCTTAATCATATTTGATACCTACCCTGATATGATACACACTAATCCACTGAGTCATAGGTCCATCACAACAGGTGGATTGGTCATTTGGTCAATTAGTTCCCCTCAAAACCTTAACTCAGGAAAACAAAGCAATCTCCGAAACTTGTTGCTCTCCACACACAACCGATGAACTTAGACCTCCAAAACATATGTAAAGGAAAGTAAACACATATATAAACAAGCACCCACAACCTCAAGTCATGATAGACCTGTACGGGTTTATGTCAAGAAGAGAAAGTTCAGGAAATTAATGAAAAGACAGTGATCAACGTTTACAAAAATGAATTCTTCTTTAGAGAAAACTAAAAAACAACCTCTATCTTGAGGAATTACATCATTATATCATTGTATCAAATTCAAGCTACCCTTTGAACCGATCATCTACCTTAACCACCCTTTTGTTTGACTCTTACATGGCAATTTGATAATTTTTTGTTCTTAATCACCACCCCTTTACAACTTTTCTTTGCAAATTCCTCTTAACTGACTTACTATGACTCAAAAACCTTCAAATACATATTAAATGGTCATTGATACCTTATTCATAAGGAAAACATGAAAATCAAACTATTCTACCCTCTAGACCTCATTGTCATCTTTTGACATTAATGGACAACTTATCTTATTTTGGCATATTTTGCAACTTCCTCGTTGCATAGTGATTGAAAGACCTTCAAATCATTTCTTGAACCTTCAAGAATCCTTTCTCTTTCATTCCAAGGTGATGGTGCTCCTGCGCCAATTTTGTAGGTTCTATCTTGATTCCCCTCATTGATACAATTAATCCTAGGAGATTTCCTGATTGCATGCCAAAGACACATTTCTTAGGATTGAGTCGTACCTTATATTATTCCAATCTATCAAAGATTGGGCCCAACATTGATATGCGGTCTTGACATTTTATTGATTTATCTAGTATGTCATCCACATAGTCCTCTACAAATTTTTGGATCATGTCATGAAAGATCAGAGTCATAGCCCTTTGGTATGTAGCTCCAACATTCTTTAACCCGAATGGAATCATATTCCAACAATAGGTGCCCCATGGATAGGTGAAGGCTATTTTATGTTGGTCATCTTTTGCAATCATAATTTGGGTGTATCCTGAAAATCCATCCATTAATGATAGCATTTCATGCCTCACCGTCAGATCTACAATCATATCTATGTTGGGAAGAGGGAAATCATCCTTAGGGAATGCTTTATTTAGGTCCCTAAAGTTGGTAAAAATTTAGATGCCCCCAGTGAGCTTGGAAATAAGTACAAGGTTGGAAACCCATTCTAGATAATGAATGGTCATATGAAGCCTACATCAAGGAGTTTCTGCAGCTCAAGTTTGACAAATAAGGCGATCTGTAGATGCATCTTTCTCAATTTTTGTCTTACTGGTTTCACCTCTGGGTAGATTGCTAGATGATGGACCACTACTTTTGGATCAAGGCTTGGCATGTTGACGTATGTCCATGCAGAATTCACTTTCCTTTCTTTTATAAATTTAGCTTTATTTTCTTGTTCCTCGGTCAAAAGTGACTCGGCATAGAAAGTGATGTGCAGGGTCTCTTCGATTCCCAAATTTACTTGGTTGCATTTTTCTGCCAGAACTGTTGATTTCTCTTGATGGATGGCACTAAGGGGAAGAATAAATCTCTCATCCTTTGGAACCTTAGAGAGGTTTTCACCATTGGATACGTCCTTTATTTTTACTATTTTGGGATAAAAAAGTGCCACAATTTGGTTTTCACTTGAGAATCTAGATGTTACTCTTAGATTTTCTATTTTGTGACTGAGAGATTCAATTGTTTCCCTGTAGTACACATGCGTATCCAACTCTATGTCAAACCCTTCTTTGTGATCTCCATACGGTAGATTATCCCTTAGTCCCATGAATTTTGAGAGAGCCTCATCATTTTCGAATGTATCTAAGATTGGTGGTCCTCATTGGTCACAATTGATTAGTTGGGGGTAAACAAGTTTTAGTTCGGTGACTTGGGTATTTGACTCGAAAGACATGGTGGTGATCATAAAAAGAGAGCAATCCTCAAATAGCATGGGTAAATCAGAGATGGGATCCTCAAAGGGACTACTAAGCGATAAAAATATCGATGGGGAAGCTTTAACTATTTTAACCGTAGCACCCTTGCCAAGTATGGTTATCTTCTTAGGGGTACATCTGAGGCCAAGATTCTTAAGGTGCTTCTCAGGAATGATAGGTTCTAACAATCCATTGTCATTTTTCCTGAGCTTATCATTTTTGTTGTAACCCCATCCAAACATTAACTCTAGATATTTGTTGTTTTCTTCCATGGGAAGATTAGGTACGGGTCTTTCATTTGGATACAACAGGCTTGATACATCATTTTCATCCACCACCTCTTCGCTTAGGTCTCCCCATTTTCTGAAGGTGGTAGGCTCTACTTTGAAGGTTTGAGATGTGTCAATTGGATATGTTTTTCCATGAGACCTAGGAGATTGAGGTAACTCTCCTATCACAAAGGCACTCTTCAATTTATAGTCCCAACAACCGTTATCTTGGATTATAGCCTTGACATCTAGGATTTTTTGAATGGTAGGTGTCTTTCTCTTAGAGGTGGAGGCTAAGGTGGATGGATCAACATAAGGGGATGTGGGTCCCTCATCATTTTTTAGAACTTGGGGAATCCTACAATATTTGGCCTCCAAATTTTTGCAATAATAGAAAGGTTTGGGGTCGCCATGGATTGTGACTTCTTGCTTTTGGTAGGGGAATTTTACACATTGGTGGAATGTGGATGCGATAGCCTGCATCCCATGGATCCATGGGTGCCCTAGGAGAATATTCTAGGGGAGTTCAAGGTCAAGACCTAGCAAGTGGTTTCCATGATGGTTGGCCCCACTTGGATGGGGAGTTGAATGGTGCCTTGGGACACCCATTCTTGATCATCGTAGGCCCTGATGGTAATACCTTTTCCCTTTTTGAAAAGCCAAGATTCTTTATTAGCTATAGGCTACAAATATTTAAAACTGCACCCCCATCCACCAATACCCTTTTGAATTTGTTCTTATGAACCAAGACTTTGAGGTGGAGTGCATGGTTATGAGGTGGTTGGGTCAGCAGATCATGCTCGAAAAATGTAAGGAGATGGGGTGTAGTGATATGTTTTACGATAGCTTGAAACTGGTTTGCATTAATGTCTATAGGAACTTAGGATGTGGCCAGGGATTTTTCTGGGATTTCCCTATGTACAGGTGACATTTTTAGCAATTCCATGATGTTGATTTGGGTTAGGGTCCTTTTCAACTATTCCAAGACATTATAACTACTAGGATTGGATTTTTGATTAGAAGGTCGTGCTTTTGGTGGTGGCAGTGGTCCTGGGATAGAATTTTTTCCGTTGTGTGTGGTGACACCACACTCAACTCTAGGTTATTTGATATTGACAACTGTTACCCATTCATCCAATGATGTGACAACATGGTCATAGATATGGTTCACATTGTGGTAACTCTTTCCTTTACCATTGTTTTTCCCTTTATTGTGATATTGTGTATATTTTTTGTTGTGTATCTTGCCTTGGGGCACTAATAACAACTTTGGCATCCATAACACCATTGTTGGTGACATTTTTTTTTTTAGCCCATGTGCGAGGTTTGTCATTGTAACTTGTCAATGGTCGATTGTCTTGGTACATGGGTGTTCCCCCTTGTGCTATAAGGGCTCTTTCGATGTTGAGAGCCTTGGGAATCAATTGGTCATAAGTTGTGATGCATTGCATTTTTAGATGGAAGGACAAGCTCCCTTCAAGGTTAGAGATGATGGTTCCAATTTGTTGTTCCTTTAGCATGGACCATTTGATTTTGTTGGCTTTGGATCATCATCATTGCAAGAAAGCTACAAATTTCTCTCCCTTAGCTTGTTTGAGGCTAGATAATTCTTCCAAGCTTACTTCCATGCCTAAGTTGAATGAATAGTTTTTTATGAACAAGTCCATGATTTCTTGGAACTTTTTGATTCCAGGGGGTAAGCAAGAGAACCATTCCATTGCTGGACCAATCAAACTTTGAGGGAAGATTTGCATCAGATAAGAATCATAATATGCTACTTCCATATAATGTAAGTGGAATTATCTAATGTGATCCTCAGGATTTTCATGTCCTCGGTATTTTTCAAATTTCGGTATTTTGAAGCTTGGTGGGAATGGAACCATAGCAATGCTTCTATCAAATAGATAGCAGCACAAATTTCCTTGTGTGTGTGATTTCTTCATCTCTGCTGATTGTATGTCCTATATCTATTGTGAGAGCAACTTGACTTGTGTGGAGAGATCATTTTGTGGATCAGGTGGTGGAATGTACATATTTTGGGGTGGTATGGTTTGTTGGGTGAAGGATGGGATGTCTTGCGTGTTAAGGTTCAAGGTATTTTGCTACGTGTTCATAAAAGGTTTCTGAAAGCTTTGTTGTGTGAGAAACACTTGTTGGTATGTCTATTGTTGTTGTTGGGCTTGTTGTTGTTGTTGTTGAGCCAATATCGCCTATTGTTGGACCTGTTGTGTTGTTTGTTGTTGTTGCACTATCAATGCTTATTGTTGTGTGTGTTGTTGTAAGGCTTCCTAATAGGCTTGTTGTTGTAACAAGGCTTATGCTTGTGCTTCTGCTTGTTGTGCTTGGTATTTCGCTTGCGCTATCACTTGGGCTTGAGCTCGAGCTTGAGCTTGTGCTTAGGCTTGCGCTTGTTGTTGTAGCAAAGCTTGTGCTTGTGCTTGAGCTTGAGCTTGAGCTTTTTGTGCTTGAAATTGCTACAAGGCCTTTTGGTAAGCTTGTTGTGCTGCTTGTAAGGTGATACTATACTGATTTTCCACATTTGTATTTGGAGATGGAGGTGGGTGATTTTGTGGGATGGTGTGAGATGATGTGATGAGAGGTTGTTGGGGTGGTTGTTGAGGTGTTTTTTGTGTGATGAAAAGGGGTTGTGTGGTGGTGGTGTGGTTGATATGCTTAGTCCTTGAGAGACTAGATTTTGGGATGTTTGGGGTGTTGTAGATGATGTGATGATTGGTTGGGAGATTTGGGTTGATGCCACTTGGTGTTACGATATTAGTGGCATGCTTGGAGGATTTGGTATGATAGACATGTTGATTTGATTTGTGGTTGGGGGATTGATTTCGTTTGATTGGTTTTGGATTGATGTGTTTAATGAAGGGATTGGCCCTATACCTTAAATGGTTGCTGATGATGATGTCAAGATAGGGAATGGTGGGAAGATTTGTGATGTGTTCCCTTGTGGAAGTGATGATGAAGCTTTGAAAGTTCCCACTTGTCCTTGTGAGATGTTAGGATTGTACCTTTTTGTATCAATGGAATATGTGGGGGTAGCATGGAAAGTGGTTGAATTATTTGTATTGTGGAAGATAAGTGGCACATATGGTTGCTTAGGGTCTTGTGGGATGACATTTGGCATTCCCAACACCGTGTTGGCTTCTAAATTTTGGTTGTTGACAAGTGATTCCCTTGAAAGGCTTGGTACAATGAACTTCCCTTGGTGATTATTGGTTGACTTGGGGCGTGAGATGATCATGGTTGTATGATTGGTTGGATGGCATTTGAGAATGAAGGTGTGAATGTGTTTGTGGTATGTTTCCCAAAGGTTGTTAAAAAATGGTGCTCACATCAAAATCAGAAGGGAGTTTAGCCCCTTCTTTTTCCAATGCCAACATGTATTGTGTGGGATTTAGCCTCATGACTGTGTTGAAAATTTTGTGCATTTTGGGATTGAACTCGTTCAAGTATTTCATCTTGGGACATTTCTTTGAAGTTATTCATGACATCCTCCACTTGGCAACCTACCTCTTGAGGATCTTGAGGTAGTTGAGGGGGATTAAGTGGAGGGTTGATAGATACCCTAGGGTTAAATTCCATTTGGCTTAAATCACTTGAGGTTGATGTTTCTTTTTTTTGCTCCATGATCTTCTTATGTTGTGACCTTGTTTGGACCATAAAATTGGGATCAACTTTTAGGAATATGGGAGGTGAACCTCTAACTCCTTTGGTTGATCTAAACTTTAGGTATAAAAAGAATTGCTAGGATGTGTTTTAGGATCAAATGATGATGTGATAAATGAAGGATAAATTATGGTGGATGTTTTAACTTTTGAGAACTTTGGATCAATACTAGACCTTAGGATTTATGATTTTGATTGGTTTGATTTGGATAATGGACTTGTAGATCCCAAGATTTGAGATGTGATCTTGCGGTGACCTTGTCCAAAAGGGGTCCTAATTTAATTGAATGTGTGAGAAAGGATTCATTCCCACACACCTAGCCAAACAAGATGATTTTGATTTTGATTTAAGGATTTACCAAAATTCTAGCATAGACGATTTTTACAAAGTTCTAAAAGTTGTTTGTGAGATGGGTTTGATAAATGTTGTGAAAAATGGAAGTGTTGGTTTTGATCTTAGATGAACCTAAAAAGACTTTATTTACAAGAACAAGGTGTTGAAGAACATACTATTTCCTATAAAGCATTTCAAAAATCATAGGGTTCATATTGAGCATACATGTCCATATTGTTGAGCAAAATAAGTCTATAAAACCTTGTTACCTTCTTACTTATCTTGTGGTATTGTCTTAGGTTACACTTTCTAATGTATCTTCGGATAGCCTTTTGAGTATGAAACCTAAGTTTGAAATGAAAACATAAAGACTTTTGCTTTGGAATCTTGACTTTGTGGGAAATCATGAAGACAAACACATGTGTGGGGTTCAATTATCTTTTTATCTTGATTAAATGGATTCTTTTTACCACATCAACTCATCTTGTTTAAATTCCAAACTAAATGTTGATGTCTTAGATCCTTTTCATTCCACAAGGTCCATTATGTGAAAATAAAAAAGTGAAGGCCATAGTTTCTCTAGGTTAACTTTGAAGAGAGAAAATTGAGATATGAGCCCAAGTATTTAGAAGCCTCTAAGGATGAAATCCCTAGGGACAAGTAGTAATAATTGAAATATTCAAAGATATTCACTCTTTCCAAAGGGTTTGAAATTTTTATGATTTGTCAATGTTTTCTTTCAATGTTTGAGATCCAAGCAATGTGTTTGATTGACTTACAAAATGCACAATCCTAGGTTGTAAAGATACTACTTTCTGAGTCCCCACTCAAATTTCTCCAAACACTAAGACAAAGTGAACAAATAGAGATTTGGCGACACTGGCTACCCTCCGCAACACACACTTCTCGGGACCACCAAATCTCAAAATCCTGAAGATCTAGAGATCCTAAGGATTTTCCTATTTCAACTTTGAATAGAACAAATGTGGGGCGGCTTTGGAACGACCGTTCCTACACCAACAAGCATAAAGGTTTTTGGCCACTAAAACAAGTTTGGTTTTTAGTTCAGATATCCAGGATAAAAAATACTGATGCCATACACATGTCAAGATTAGCTCAAGATTATTTCAATCAAGAGGCCTCCCAGTCTCTTCCTAAGAAGATATTTTGACTTGTCACGTGGAAACTAAGGGTGGCACTTGTTGGTATGAGACAACCACATCAGCTGATGATGACTTTAATCACTACCATTTCATTTATATAGCGGACCAAATATGAAAGCACTGCTTTGGGTTGTTCCCTCTCTCAAGTTGGGAGGCATTCCCTTCTAATGGTGACACTTTGACTTCAAAACAAATGTGCAAAAAGAATCAAGATGCTTTTTGTCACCCAAGATCACCTAAAGGTGTGAGGGGAGAGGATACACACCTCAAGTGCACAAAAGCAATAAAATAACACTTTGAGTGTTTCTCTTCACCCAAGATCGCACAAAGCACAAGGGAAGAGGATATGTACTCAAAGTGCGTCAAAGAAAAGATCACACAATCCAAATACTTGTTTGTTTTAACCCTTAAAGCAATGGTGAATTCATTTTAAGCTCCAAACTAAGTGTGAGTTGTTTTGTTTAGTTTTATCCCACAAAGCAATGTCTAGTATGTTTGTATGTTCAATTTTAACCAACTTGAAAAGCTTAAACCAATGGTTAATTTTAAACCCAAAATAAAGCTACTAGTTGGTCTAAAACAAAAAATGAAAGAAAGAATGAATTCCCTAGGCTATTACAATAAGCATAAAAAAATGTTTTTTTCAAGTTTAATGCCCACTTATTTTTTTCTCTCTCAAATCTTCTTGCTATTACTTAATTCCAATGCCCAATTCCAATGTCACTGATTCTTTATGCAAACCTCCTACAACTGGGAAGAAAGAACACAATTTAATCTTTCCCTCTACAACTTACAAACATGGTGGGTGCCAAAATGTGAATGCTAAACCTACACTTTGTCAAACATGAACAAATATTAGCATATTTAATCAACTTAAACAAAGCAAATAAAGCATTCCTATGAGATACTTGATCATGCTAGATATGCAAACAAGATATAAAAAGAAGACAAAGAAGCTAAATGAAAGAATATAAAATAATTAATCAAACTCTATCCCATAGTGGGAGTGGTGCTCCTTTGATGTGGAAAGGATTCCCTTTCCCACCCCCTTTGATAAAGCTTCCAAGATGTGATGAAGTCCAATTTCCCTCAAAGATGGTGATAGCAATTGGAGGATAATAATTTTGCATAAATAAGTGGATCCATTTCAAGTAGAAGAGGCTTCTACTTATAGGAGTGAAGGGTTGAAGAATTAATAGATTGGAGGAATGTGGGATAAAAGGGAGCCAATAGGATTGGGACACTTGTCACAATTCTATTAGATGAAGGTGGAGCACATTTTGGAGAATGTGCATAGTTAAGAGGATGTAAGAGAGATTAATGCATATGGTTGAGAGTGTAAAAGAATATGGGTGAGGATGTAAGAGAGATTAATGCCTTTGTAAGAGACATTAATATTTGGGTAAGAAAGTCAAATAAGTGGAGTTATTGAAGGAATATTCTCAAAGAATATGCCTTTGTGAGGGAAAATAGGATAATTAGTTAATTAAAAGAATTTATTTTCATGTGCGAGCCGGTTAGTTAATCAGGGGTTTAGTTTGACCAAGGTTGAGTCAAAATCTAGAGAATGGGTAAAGGGGATTAGGAGATAATTAATTCAGAATTAATCAATTTGGAGGAATTAGGGGTTTATGACATCTGATTTAAATAATTTGATTTATTAAATCAGATGAGAGGACTTTAGGGTTTTAATTAAACAAATTGATTTATTTAATTAAATTAGATGAAAATTTGTGAATTAATCTAATAAATTTCTTTATTTGATTAATAGAAGAATTTGATAATTTGAGTGTCTACAGGTTCAATAGTCATCAAGGTTTTCAAGGAGTACTGATCTTCCTCATCTAGGGTAAGCAAAATGGTTTGTTCTAGGTTTACATGTGGTTGGGCTAGTGGATAAAGGACCAATTTCTCAGTCACATTTCCATTAGATATAATCATATTCCCAGACCAACCTATGAAGGCATTTATTGTTGCAAACCAAGGTCTTCTTAAAATGAGGGGATAGTCTGGAAGATTAGCTTTAAAATGTAATACCATGAATTATGCAAGGTACGTCTCCCATGAATCTAGTGTTATTACCAAGTCTTCAATGGTACCCTTAGGTTTAACTCTGGAACTATCTTCTAATTGTAGAACAGTAGGTGCAGGTTTGAGTTCTATTAATTGTAACAACTTCATGGTCTCCTTGGTCATCACAAGAATAGTTTCTCCCAAGTCAATCAAGTTGTTCTTGATAAGAGTTCCATTTATCTTGACATCCACTATAGGGCTCCCAAGGTTTGCATACTTGGGGATAGTTATGTTTCCTAACATAATGTTTGCAAGTTCTCCTAAGACATGTACAACCTGAGGGTCTTTTCACTTCCTGCTTGGATTTTTAAGGCATAGTTATCTCACTATTTTAGTATAGATAGGAACCTCCTTAATGGCCTAGATAAGGGGTATCTTGATGCAAAATTCCTTAAGTTGTCCCAATAGGTTAGTTTCAACTTGTGTTTGATGCCTTTGAATTGCTAATCTTTCAAGGAATGGAGGATCTGGATTTGGATTAGTTGGGCTAACCTGATTTGACTCATGCACCTTATGTTGGTTATCCAAGGTCTTTAATGGGGGTTCATCATCAACCAACTTAGTGATATGAGGAGATGAAGGCTCAACCAAAATTTTCCCTGATATGAGGTGGACATCACTCACCTCTACCCCATAAGTAGGGTATTGAATAACTTCATTAGCATAAGCCTGGATAGGATTTTATTGGGGTTAGGTATAGGTTGTGTTGGAAATTGAGATGCCCTAGGTGGTTGTGGTGCTAAATTTGTTGGGTTTGGCAGAATGGCTTGTTGTTTTGGTTGCAAGGGCTATTATGGTTGATTTCATGTTTTGGTTTTTCCATTGCTGACCTCTTTGCTACTACTGTTTCCATGGTTTTATTGGGGTGGCCATTAAGAATTATAGTTAGATCCTTGGAAATTTGTGACAGCCATATGTTTTGCTATTGTTGATTCCAATTGGCTTGAGGAATTGGCCATTGTTGGTTTTGCATGTTGACCCAATATTGAGGGTTCCAACTAGGAAAATTTGCACTATTACCAGGAAATGACATATTATAATTCAAAGGATCTTGTGGCATACCTTGTCTTGGTTTCCATTTTTCCTTTGAGCTATGTAGAATACTTGTCCATCTTCACCTTCCAATGTATGAAATTTTGATGTTCCTTGCTTATCTTCATAGATAATTGCCACTTTCTTGCATTTATAGCTAGTCCTTCTCTGTCTATAATGTGTGTAGTATTCTGTGAGAGCTACTTCTGCCTCTTCTTGATTTTTTTTTGATATGGATGGTTTCTAACTATGTAGCCATATGGATGATAATATCCTCCTTCATATTTGATAGAATATTACTCAATTCAACTCTAGAGACTCTATTTGATGGTTTACTAATGGAAGATGTCATGTCTCCTCTAACCTTCTTGGTGAAAGACCTTGAATAGTTCTTGCATGCTTTGCATATTTCCTCAAATGGTGTCTGAGAGATATCTCCTACACTAATGAGGTTAAGTGCATCCATACAATCCTCATTAACCCCCTCAAGAATATCAATTTTAAAGACTCGTCAGAGAGTCTATTTTGGTGGGATTTCTTAAGGAAAAACTAAAAAAATTCCATGTAGTCTTCCAAAGATTCATCTTACTTTTGTGACATCTTGAATGTCATCCCTCTTTTTTTCTTTTCCTCTATAATAATCATGGTACTTTTTCAAGAACTTTGTCTTCATGGAATTCTAATTTGTAACATCTCTTCCTAAATCCATGAATCATATCAAAGCAACATCCTTCAATGTTGCTGGAAATAGTTTGATCCTATGTGCATCTGTGATATAATCGTAACTTCTACATAACACATCAAACTCAAAAAGGAAGGTATTTGGATCCTTTGTGGCCAACCCATAGAAGATAGGTAATGCTAAAGGAGGTATGTTCTTCAGAGCAGTTGTTCTCTCTTGGTTGGCAATGAGGAACTCAAAAGTTACATGCTCTAGTGGATCTTCCATTGCAACATCACCCATGGTGATGATATGTGTGTGGGAAGTCTCCTTTGCATCTGACATGGATATTGGTGTTAGGGATGATTATTCTTTAGGAATACCCTCACTTTGTTCACTTTGACCACCAATATCCTCCAAATCTTCATGTGTTGAAGGGAGAAATCTTCCCAAAGCATCTCTCCACCTCTACATATAATAGTTATGACTTTTTGGATCAATTTCTCCTACACATTGTTAGTAAAACATTTTTGCGTTGATAACTAAAACATAATTACCCTAATGCTGAAAAGAAAAAACTAACTATGAAAGCTTGAAATTACATAAGAGAATCCTGAATGTAGCACCATCCTCAACAATGATTCCAAAAATGTAATGCCTTTCTAATGATCATTCAACTTGGTGTTAGAAACACAATTCAGAGGAGAGGTTCCTAGCTGAACATTTCACCAAACTCTTTCAAAGGATTCATTTAATTATCAAGCAGGTCTTCATAATATTTTGATGATGCTGGCACTATATGTGCATTCATGGACTCTACATGGCCTATATCAGTGAGTATAGGTGGTTTACAAATGTATAGGAAAAAAATAAAGGTTGGAAAAGGAAATAAAGCATCAAATTTCAAAATAGGGGAAATAACCTAATCTACTACTTCTACTACGGGTACCTTTGGCTTAATATTGTAATTGTTAACTACTAAATCTGAACTCTACAATTCACTAATACTATTGTCTCTAACTCCTAACTACTTAACTTCTCTAGAGAAAAAATCAAAGAAACATTATAGAGCATAATTCATGATACAAGATATCATTCATGTGCATGTAATTAAGAGTTTACTTGAAATGAATGCAATAGTATAATCATCTAATCTAATGACAAAAATCAAGGTGGGTGAACAGTACCTTGAGTGGCCCTTGCTCGAGTTGTTGTGCCCATAGGGAAAATTAAATGTACACTACTTGAATCAGCCAATCATAATAGTAAATTGAAACACTTTTATTGCATAGAAACTGAACTCTTACAAGATGGAAAGAATATCTACAGATCTCTCAATCATGAGTGCATATCCATTGCAAATAAATAATAGAAAAATAATAACAAATTATTCCCTATTAAAACAAAAACTGGAAGTATCAATTATATTCTCTAATTAGATCTGGTCCTCAACCGCCAATCCAAATATATAAGCTCAAGAGGGGTTTTATTCACATAAGGACTAAAAAATAAAATAAAATTCATATTTCCACTCTCCCTCAAGAAGAGGGAGAAGACTAGTATTTGAAATTGAAACCATAATTGAAAAAGATAGAAGAGAAATAGAATTAAAAAATTTCCCTAATGGTTTGACAGAGATGCGCTTTATGAAAACTATCGCATTGGCTTCCTTATTGACTTCTTCCTCCTGTCATCTTATTGGATGATATGGTGACTCACGATTGACCACTTTAATGATCGCTTCCATCATTTCTTCTAACTATCATGTTTTCAATGTTCTAGACTCTACCCTGTAATCTTCCTGGAATCCTTTGGGTACATGTTGGTCAATCTAGTTATTGCGGGTTACAGTTCTTTTGGCAGCAAGATACTAGCTTTATCTAAATTATACAAATCATCAAAAACTATGAATTCAACACATATTCATACTAAATTTTATGAACATTCACACATTTATCCATGTAAATATCATCATATCATAATTATGTTTCCATATCTCAAATTTTGGTTTAGGATGCATAAAAAATATAAAATATATATAAGTTTAAGGAATGTCTATGAAATAAGCAACTTGAAATGTTAAAATATATGAACTAAATGGAAGAAAACTAGCTATTAACTAGGCCCATCACCAAGCATAGTTTTTGTAGAATTATGAGGTGAAGTACTAGTATAATGCATGCAAAAGAGTGGGATATGTTTTCCACAGTAATCCTTTGTGAAGGTGTAAGGATCATAGGAATGAATGTATTTTTCAAATGATGGTTATGCAATGTTGTAAACAAACTCCATAGATCACTTTATATACATTTTATGGGGTTGTGGGATGTAGGCATAAGAAATTTGTTAAAAAATTACATGCAAACCTATACATGTGAGTTTTTTGTCCCACCAAAAGGAGCCCTATGAATTTGTATATCATGGAACTAGATGAATTTTTTTTAAGGAAAGTACAAAGGTGTGCGAGGCTTACCAACTCCCTAAATACAACTCTTTCAAGGTTGTGGGGATGATGATTGAACATGAGAAATTTATATTTGCAAGTTTACTTAATCACCTCATTAAAAATTAATTGAGACCAAGAGGTTGCAAACTAGACCACAAACACCCCAAACATGAAATTTGGACACTTTGACACAATTAAAGGACCTACTAAAGGTAAGATATATAACACAAATATTTTTTAATGGGGTCCATTGTAATAAATCTTGGATTTAGTATCAATGATGGGATAATTGTTAGTATACAAATGGATTTTTGGGTGTGTAGTCATTTTTTATCTTCTAGGGGATGTGTGCCTCCCAGTGACACAAGAAGAATCTAGGGAATGTATAGGGTGTAAAATAAAAGAAAAGGTGAGGAAACATGAACTACAATGAAACATAAACAAACAAATATATGTACATAAGATAAAATGAATAAGGAAAAAGGAGTAAAACACTCAATGATTACTAATAAAAATGGGTAAAACATTATATTCAACCTAACATTTAAGAGTGCATATAAAAGACACCATCATTGTAAAATATTCCATACACAAATCATGAAAATCAATGCAAGCAAAATAGTACAAAAAAACTCATGTCTTAGGGCCATTATAAAAATTGAATCATATTCTTTCCCTTATGAAAGATTTTTTTCTCAAATGGGATGGTCACTATTAACTCAATTGTGTAAGATTTTATCGGTTGTAATACACAATTTTTCATACTCCTATGCATGAAAAAGCTATAAATATTGAAATAATACATATAAAATTGATTGTAAGATCCATTACAATAAAAAAACAACCCAAGATAAAAATAGTATAAATTAATCTCTTCCAAATTTCTAACAATTTTACGCATATATTGAGGGTAGAATAAGGTGAATCAAAAATACCTAGGGTAGTAAAAAATTTAAGCATGTAGGTGAATGAGAACTCTACCTTCATGCCTATAATTTTATCATACTTGATAACTCTCACACATGAGTCAAGGCCAAAAGAAAAATCCTCTAATTTAGGTGGTATTAGAAAAAAATCCAAAACATAAGTTTGATCTGTATACATACTAATCATACATATCAAATTAAGGTTTTCAAATTCAAGTATGTCATCTAGTTGAACTACACCACACTTTTTATCTACACTATTAATGTATTAGATATCTACCTCATTAAAACATGCATTCAATCCCTACATAAAATATTCAAGATTAGGTACAAAACATTTTCTTTCAACATTAAGATCTTGACCTAAACACTAAAAGTAAAGGTTGAATACGTACTTGTAAACTCATAAAGCACATTGACAACTAAAAACCAAAATGTATATTCATCACATGATAATATAATTATTCTCATCTAAATCACCTATTTGATCCAAACTTTCATCTAAATAATCAACATAAAAAAAGACACTTCATGTGAAGAACCAAGTTATTATATTTTCCTCTATATTGTATATTCATTAGTACAACTAACTTAACCATAATCATTACTAGAAAAAGGATATTAAAAATACTCTCCTTCTTTCTCTTATAAAATTACACTCAATTCCCTATCATAACATACATTTTCAAGTCTAGTGCCATCCTTTTTTTGAATCAAATCCCAAGCCCTCATCTTGATGAATAGTCTCACATTGTAACGTGCTTAGTCTAAGCTCTAAATAAATTCGAGAGATAAAAAATATTTCTAATGAATGCTGATACATTTTGAAAACTTGAATCAAAATATTGATTAATCCATAATAATAATCTGTTATCAAAGAAATAAGAGTGATTCTCATCATGTTAAGAGTTAAGTTCTTCTCCTTGAGATTGAACACTTGCAACCATAATTTTATCGTCCTTATCAGCCTCAAGATAATATTCCTCAAACGAAAAAATATATTTTCTTATTTACCACCTCATCAACACAATTATTATGTGATGTATAGTTCTTCACCTCTCCCTCACTTGTAGCACTATCTATATGAGTATCATGAAATAAGAAACACCCTCAAATTTATGATCTAGAGTCCTTATACTTGTCAACATCAATGCATGAAGGTGTTACATTTACATCTTGATAATTTTATGATTTCTATAATCACAACCCACTTGTATGCTTGGTAAAGAGATATAGGTGTTCATCTAATTTGGAAGCAAACTCAAACTAGGCTCAAGTGCATCACAAAATAATTCCACACACACAGTAGCAAGACTCCTATCCTCAAGGATGTTAGAAGCACTAGCTATATAATTCTACTAATATAAAAAAAGTTTCCTCTTATTATATTTTGATATTACTAAGCTCTTAGAAAAGAAATAAGGTTCAATATTATTTTTTAACCACTCATTAAAAATTGCAATAAGATTATCCCAAGAAGAAAATATTGACCAATCAATCCCTTTTACACCCACTTAATGATTAAAAAAAATACCTCATCTACACACCTTAATGCTTAATATCGAGGTATTTCACTAAATTAGTAAATATCTGGACATATACCTCTCCTTGTATTTCATAATTCCCATTACTTGGGAAATTTAATGTGCACTCCTCATCACATGGGGTTAAGACAACTTGGTTTCTATGATAAATATAATTTTGTGGTTAGTACCAGCAAGGTTCACATCATGATTTTTAGAATTTTAGGTAATTAGGGGATATTTAACATTTAGAATAAAATATATCATGCTCAATCATATCCATATGTCTCATAAGATCAACAAGTTCTTGAATAGATGCATTCAAATTTTGATATAGATTTGAGGAGAACACATAATTTCTAGCATAACAAGATGGGGTCTCACTATAACATTCTTTAACATCATAATTATTATGATAGAATGTTATGGTAAATAAGATGAAGAATAGGAGAGAATTGTCCTAGGATGATCTTCATACAACAAATCCATACATCATACAAACTTAGAACATGTCTAAAATTTTAAATTTTCTCTCATATAACTCAAGAGATTTTACAAGAATAAAATACCATCTTTAAATAGAAAGGAAGAAAAATATTTGTATGTTAACTCTTTTTCTAATCTCATGATATGTGGATTAAAATTTCATATTTTTTTAATTATATTAGCATAAAAACTTGGATTTGTCATAATATTCATCACCTCTTTAAAGAGGAAATCCTTGAAATAAAGTTTGATCTCCAAGGGCATAATTATGTTTGGGTTTTTCCTGCCATTAGTAAAGTCTTCAACAATTACTTGGTATATGTAATTGTTGTCACTTTGTGCCACCCCCTCTTTTCTTGCGTGACCCATCATTAAAAACTGATATAACATATCCCAAATAGTGCATCATGCTCAAGAAGGTCTTTGGTAGTTGCCTTACCTCCTTGCCAAGCTGCCTTAAAAAACCCATTTTGCAAAATGTTAAAAGATGGCTATCTCTTCCTGCTTCTTTTTCTCCTTCATTCATAAAACTTCAGCATAGCCATCCTTCATACCCATACATATCATCATAATAGAAACATCATCCATCTCACATGCATTGCATCATCATTTAAGTTGTTTAGGATAATATAGATTTGTTATTCTAAGCATCTTAAAAACATCTCATTTGCCTCGTCATCATAATATAGATTTTTTAGTGTACGCATCTCATAACATAACCATCCATACATCCATAAAGTATATTTTTCATTAGCTCGACCCAAAAGTTGGAATTTTCACCCAATCTCTCAAGGGGAAAGTGTACTAGCGTAATTCCTTCCACCGGGGCAACAAGTGGGGCATCTGAAAAAATTTAGAAAATTTTGAACTTTGATCTTGGAAACATCAGTCTTTGAACCAACACAACTGGTACATTGCTTCAAAGAGGGGAAAAATGTAGACACTCAGATTATCAAATTCTTCTATTAATCAAATAAATAAATTTATTAGATTAATTCATAAATGTTCATCTAATTTAATTAAATAAATCAATTTGTTTAATTAAAACCATAAAGTCCTCTCATTTGATTTAATAAATCAAATTATTTAAATCAGATGTCATAAACCCCTAATTCCTTCAAATTGATTAAATCTGAATTAATTAACTCCTAATCCCCATTACCCATTCTCTAGCTTTTGAGTCAACCTTGGTCAAACTAAACCCCTGATTAACTAACCAACTTGCACATGAAAATAAATTCTTTTAATTAACTAATTAACCTATTTTCCCTCACAAAGGCATATTCTTTGAGAATATTCCTTCAATAACTCCACTTATTTGACTTTCTTACCCAAATATCAATGCCTCTTACAAAGGCATTAATCTCTCTTACATCCTCACCTATATTCTCTTACACTCTCAACCATATGCATTAATCTCTCTTACATCCTCTTAACTATGCACATTCTCCAAAATGTGGATCCTCTATAAAATGTGATCCCTGCCAACTCATCTGAGTCAATTTCTCAAATATTCCACACTTTGTTACCACACCAATGTGTTCCAAACATAGTAGGACTTGACATATCATCAATTCAAATAGCATCCAAGACTTTAGAGATAATTTTGGGTAAAACATTGAATGTTAACAATCAATTGGTTGATACACAATAGACCTCCCTGATGAATGTGTTGGAAGCACACACAATAGCCTTTGCATGGGCTTATCATGGCGTGATGGAGATAGACCCAAACTTGTGCATGCATAGGATTTGCATCAATGATGGTTTTAAACCCACAAGGCAACCCCAAAGGATAATGAACCCTGCAATCAGAGACATAGTTAAAACAGAATTGCAAAACTTACTTGATGTAGGATTTATCTATCTTATCTCTGATAGTCAATGGGTGTCACCTCTAATAATTATCCCAAAGAAAGGAGGAAAATGGAGAGTGTGTGTAGACTACTGAGAATTGAATGTTACAACTAGGAAGGATCACTTTCCACTCCCCTTCGTTGACCAAGTACTTGATTCATTAGCAAACAAGAAGTAGTTCTCCTTTTTGGATGGATTTAATGGCTATAATAAAATTAAGATAGCCCTAGAGGATCAAAACAAGACAACTTTTGCATGCCCTTGGAGCACATATGCTTATTGTATCTTTCCATTTGGGCTATGTAATGCACCAACCACCTTCCAAAGGGCAGTACTGATTATATTCTTAGACTTTGCACATGATTCCATGGAGGTTTACATGGCTGATTTCACAACTTATGGGAATACATATGATGAAGCACTTGGTAATCTAGAGAAGGTACTAAAAAGGTGTCAAGAATATAACTTACCCCTAAGTCATGAAAAATACTTCATGGTGACGATAAAAGGGATTATATTAGGATATTTTGTGTCAAATGAAGGAATTCAAGTGGACCCCAACAAAATTGAAGTGATATCAACACTCCTTGTGCCTCAAAGACAAAAATATGTTAGAAGTTTCCTAGGGCATGTTGGGTATGACAGGAGATTCATCCAATATTTAGCAAACTTGTAGCTCCACCATTTGTTTTACTATCAAAAGATGTAGAATTTGAGTGGAAAATTTCTTGTCAACACTCCTTTGAAGCACTCAAGGTAGCATTAACCAAAAATCTTATCTTGAGAGGACCAAATTGGACCTTACCTTTCCATATCCATACAAATGCTTCTAATTTTTATGTAGGAGTTGTGCTTGGAAAGAAGGAAGGAAACAAAGAGTATGTCATATATTACATCAGCAAAGATCTGCAAGGGGTGGAACTCAATTATATAGTGATAGAGAAGGAGATGTTGGAAATAGTATATGCAATAAAAAAATTCAGATATTATACTACAAGATATCTAGTGTTCATACACATTGACCATACATCAATAAGGTATCTAATGAAAAAACCAATGGTTGGTGGTAGGCTTATCAAGTGGTTACTGTTACTTCAAGAATTTGGCATTACCATTGTGGATAAGATAGGTAAAGAAACTATAGTGGAATATTTTCTATCCAGAATACCAACCAAATTAGAAGAAGATGTTGTTGATGATTCATTCCTAGATAAGCATTTATTTTCTCTATCTCTACATACACCTTGGTATGCAAATATTGCCAGCTATCTTGTAGCAAGAAAGACACCACCTCATTTCTCACCCAGAGAAAAGAGGAAATTGGTCCACAAGAGTTTCCCCTACTCATGGATAGTTGGATACTTATTCTACACAGGCCCACATGACATAATGAGGAGATGAATCTGAGAAGATGAAGAGTATATGACATCCTTAGAGCATGCCATGATGAACCTTGTGGGGGAAACTTTACAAAAAAGAGGACAAATCTTAAGATTCTCAACACTAGCTACTATTGACCAACTCTTCATAAGGATGTAGTGAAGTACACTAGGGGTTGTGATAGATGTTAGAGAATGAGAAGGCCAACAAAAATAGATGAAAATCCATTACAACCACAGTCAGCAATAGTACCATTTGGAAAATGAGGATTAGACTTTATTGGCCCCATATCACCAATATCAAAAAACAAAGAGTGCACATTGATCTTCACATATAACCTTACAAAGTGGGTGGAGGTTAGGGATTTACAATTTGGAAGAGATGGGAATGTGGTAAAGTTTCTACATGAAGACATATTCAAGAGATATGGAGTTCCAAGAGAAATTGTCACCTAATTTACATCAAATCTAATCACAAATTGGTCCAAGAGTATGAGATCAGACATAGAAATTTCACACCTTACCACCCTCAAGCCAATGGGCAGGTGGAAGCTACAAAAAGAGAAATTAAAAATATTCTAACAAAGACAGTGCAAATTCATAGGAAGGATTGGGCAGCTAGATTGCATGAGGTAGTTTGGGCTTATAAAACAACTTGGAAGACTACAACAAGATTTACACCATATAAAATTGTGTATGGAAAGAAAGCAGTACTTCCTATTGAATTTGAATATAAAACATTGAGGATAAAAGTTACATTGGGCATGGAATTGTCAACAACACAATAGGAAAGATTTCACAACCTAAATGAACTTGATGAAATTAGAATGGAAGCCATACACCACATTGAAGTTGTCCAAAATAAAATAATTTGTTGGCATCATTAGTTCATAAAGACAAAGGAATTCAGTGCAGGTGATTGGGCACTCCTTTATGACTCTAGATACAAAGACTACAAAGGGAAATTACAAATAATATGGCTCGGTCCATATGAGATAAACCAAGTGTTTCCAAATGGAGTAGTGCATCTACAAACAATTGATGAAGTTAGGTTCTCATTAATGGTTAATGGTCATAGATTGAAGCTTTACAAGAAACCATTATAGAAGGATTACTTCCTTCTTTCATTAATCCAATAGTTTGAACCTGTAATTGAAAATTCAACAACAAATATATAAGTTCTACAAATGAATCGATCGATGAGCTACATAGCTCACCCACTGATGTTTCATAGGTATAATTCCACCACATAATTCACATGCACACACTACACAACTGACAAATGGTAACATCCATTTTTTGGGATAGTCAAAGAAGCAACAAGCACCTATAGCATCATGCCTAAAGGAAACAAACTTTCAAAATGGATTTGTTACTACAAGTGCTTGTAGCACTTGTTTGATAGTCATTTCATATTTCCATTTTGTATCATTGCATATCTCTAATTTCACATCCTATCCCTTTGTACATGTAGCCATACATATTTCATTTCATCACATGTAGCTTCTTACATCCATTCACATGTAGCATTTCCACCCACTTTCTCGATTACCATGTATCATGCAATTCATTTCACATGACCCATTCCTTACACTCCATAGCCTTTTCATTCCATCATTCACCACACATCATGCATATGTCGTCATTCATTTCAAATTTCCTCTACGTGAAATTCGTTACAATTAAGGAAATTCATTTTACATCCTGATGTAGGAAATCATCAATCACTTCGTATGAGTTAAGTTTCACTCCAACAAAATTCTACAGGTACATACCTTAACTTATCATAATTAACATAGTGATTATTGATTTTCTACATGTTTATACATTAATTTCTGCATGCTTCATATCTTAATTGATTTCCCACTACATTTCATTTAACCCTCCACAAAAACCATACCACTGAGGACACTTAGTATATTTAGTTGGGGTCTAGGTATTCTTTATTTTTTTTATTTTTAAAAACAAAAACTCTCTGCAAACTTTTTGCCATTTTATTTTCTCCATTTTCAAACAATACAAGCTTAGAGGAGAGAAAAATGGTAAAGGCGGATCAATTGGGAGGTTACAACATACATACATAATGGAAGTGGTATAGTTGGAGTGATAGACAAAAATTGAACAGAGGGAAATTGAGAATTAAGGAACTAGAGAACAACACATCATTATCATGGGTGGACACATTATTCGTAGAGAACCAACACCACATACCCAATTGTTAGAAGACAAGCTAGTATTGCCCATTTTTCAACAAGGTGGTTGGTTTGTGTACTTCCTGAAACTCACAGAGTTTAATGAGGTCATGACACAACAATTTCCTCCCACATTACAAAATGATGAAGCAGTTTTGGGAGAATTAAGGGTAGATTCCTCATAAACTGCCATTGTTGAAGTATTTGGATTTCCACAAGAATGAGAAGAGTTCCTAGTTAGGGCAGATGCTATTGTTGCTAGGAATGAATTCAGGTAGCCAAGAGAAAACATGGACTCCTCTTCTCAAGGTACTAAATGATTATCTTTACCCTAGATCTAGGATTCAATTGCTTCTTACATAGTTAAGTATTTAGTATGTGATGTCAGACAATCCTTGTTGTTTACAGTTCATTTTAAACTGTTGATTCATCTTCGCATGGTAGGCATGTGAATGTCCCGAATTTCTTGTACAATTTATTGAAAATAATGGCATTTGAATATAAAAGGAAAAGGAATAATACAACATTATCTCATTTTTGTTTGGTCACATTATTGATAAAAAGGATTCTAAGGACTCAATTTCTAAAAATTTTCTTGGGAGAGTTTCCTTAATTGTATCAATATCAACAATATCCTTCAAGAACATGTTGTCTCAAAAATAGTAGAGGAACCTGTTGTATCAGAAAGGGAAGTTCCCTATGACTCCCCTACTACGTCACCTAACCATAGCATGGGAGAGCCAGAGGAGCAGGGCTTGCAAGAAACTCAGCTTGCAGCCTCTATCGAGCAACCCATAGTAGGGGACAAGGAAGAAACCCTATTTCTGGAAAAAACATAGAGCCAAGAAAAGAAAAGGTGGACCTTCTTCTTCTACACCTACAAAAGGGAAGAAGATATCCACACAACCTAAGAGGCGATCACACCGCCTAAAGAGAAAGGGGATGATGAGAGGGTCAATTAAAAAGTAGGAAGAGGAGGATGTTGAGATGGTTGAAATGGACTCATAATTGAAGGGGAATTCCACTAGTAATGTGAATACATCGATTGCACACATTTGGTACTATAAAAGTAACTCTGAATTTGATTTAGAGGATGTTTTTGTAGCAAGGAAAATGAGAAGGAGAACCCCAAATAGCCCTGATTCATAGGGTTGTGAATATACTAGTAAAATGGATGATGAACAATTCTTGAAAAAGGATGAACTTTTTATAGAAAAAATAAATATTGGTAAAGAATTATAGGAAGCCATGGAGAGAATAAAGCAATTGGAACAATTGGTAAGGTCACATCAGTAGAGGGACAATGAAAGGGATGCAAAAATCAAAGAACTAGAGGAAAAGATGTGTAAATTTGAGCATGGATCCAAATTGGAGATCTTTGCACAACTTGCTATGGTTGAGGTAGGAAACAAAGAACATGTATCTCAAGGACCAATTCCTAATTTAAAAATTTGAGATAATATCTAACCACACCAGGGAAATTGAACAAGAGACATAAGTCAAAAGACTGAAAGTGAGAATTGGGGAGATAGTAGATAAAGTTGTTCAGTTGCTAAAATGTAGACCACTTGCCAGGGTCTATGCATTATTTTTGTAGGAAAAATATTTGTGGTTTCAGTTAAGTCAAATTAGTGATTTACCAATTTCCATGAATAAGAAATTTGTGTTTTTAGGTACTTTCTTTGATTCTACACCTAATATGCAAGACCAATTATGTGATTTTTACTTGCATAACTTTGTTCTCTCAGATGAAACCATATGAAATCCACTGATTTTTGTGGGAGACCTACAAATTAGAGCATTGGACTCTTACATCAAGAATGAACAACAAAGGGGCAAGATCTTACAAGAATAAAATGAAAGGGAAAAATCTATTGCTTTGCATCTCTAGAAATAATCAAAGGATCCCAATGCAATTATAGAACAAAGGTTAGAACTCTTGGATTATAAAGGTGTAGCAAGAAAAATAATGAGTATAAGAGAAAATGATTATATCAAAATGAAGCAACTAGCTATAGGACCTATCATTCAAGCTTTCAAGTTTGTATAGAAGAGATGGGGAGAGCTAACCCCTAAGTTGAAGAAAAAGGAGTCACATTCCTTGTATAATTTTGTAGCCATCGTTAGAATATCTTACAAATACATAGATATTGCTAGGGATAATGGACTTAAATGGTTTCCACTTACCTTTCATCCACCCATCCTTCTTTATCTAGTACCAGATCAAATAGGGAAGAAGCGTGGGGAAGAGGAAGCGGTAGAGAATATCAAGTTGGCAAAGCTTTCATGTTACTAAGGCTACTATCTAGGACAGACAAAGGGAGTTGATGTTGTAACAAATTTCAGAGAAATAGCTCTACATTATAACCTTTGGCCTTAAAAGTTGCTTGAGGACAAGCAAATACTTTAGTTGGGGGAATGATGGGACTGGCTAATAGCTAGTTTTCTTCCATTTAGTTCATATCTTTTAACATTTCAAGTTGTTTATTTCATAGACATTCCTAAAATTTATATATATATTATGCATCCAAAACCGGACTTTGATATGTGGAAATATAATTATGATATGATGATATTTGCATGGATAAATGTGTGAATGTTCATAAAATTCAATATGAATCTATGCTTAATTCATGGTTATTAATGATGTGCACACTTTAAATAAAACTAACCTCTTGCAGCCAAAAGAACTATATCCCGCAACAACTGGATTGACCAACCCGCAACCAAAGGATTCTAGGAAAATTACAGGGGAGAGTCTAGAATGCTGAAAATGTGATAGTTATAGGAAATGATGGAAGCGATCAGTAAAGTGGTCAATCGTCAATCACCAATTCATCCAATAAGATGATAGGAGGAAGAAGAAGTTTGTATTGATAAGGAATCCAATGCGACAATTTTCACAGAGCATGTCTCTGTCAAACTGTTAGGTCATAGTTTTAATTCTATTTCTCTTCTTCTATCTTTTTAAATTATGGTTTCAGTTTCAAAGACTAGTCCTCTCCCTATTGATCTCAAGGGAGAGTGAACATATGCATTTAATTTATATTTTTAGTTATTGTGTGAATAAAACTCCTCTTGAGCTTATATATTTGGATCGGTGGTTGTGGAGCAAATCTAGTTAGAGAATATAGTTGATAGTTCCACTTTTTGTTTTAATAGACAATACTTCATTGTTAGTTTTCTAATATTTAGTTGCAATGGATATGCACTCATGAATGAGAGATCTGTAGAGATTCTTGTCATCTTGTAAGAGTTCAATTTCTATGCAATAAAGGCACTTCAATTTACTATTATGAATGGTTGATTCAAGTAGTGTACATTTGATTTCCCTTGTGGGCACAACTCGAGCAAGGGCCACTCAAGGTACTATTCACCCACCTTGATTTCTATCATTAGATTAGATTATTATATTGTTGCATTCATTTCAAGTAAACTCTTAATTACATGCATTTGAATGATTTCTTGTATCATGAATTATGCTCTGTAATGTTTCCTTGAGTTGTTCTCCGAAGAAGTTTAGTTAGGAGTTAGAGTCAATATTATTAGTGAATTGCAGAGTTCAAATTTAATAGTTAATAGTTACAATATTAAGTTGAAGGTACCTATAGCATAAGTAGTAAATTAAGTTATTCCCCTTGTTTTGCAAGTTAATGCTTTATTTCCTTTTCCACCCTTTAATATCTTCATGTACATGTGTAAACCACCTATACTCACTGATATGGGTTGTGTAGAGTCCATGAATGTACATACAATGCCAACTTCATCAAAAGCTTACGAAGCCCTGGTTCATAATTAAATGAAGCCTTTGCAAGAGTTTGGTGAACTGTTCAACTAGGAACCCCTCCTCTAAATTGTGTGTCTAACACCAAGTTGACTAAGCATTAGAAAGGCCTTACACTTGGTAGGTTGTAGACCTTATTTATGCTTTCATACATCCCATGAAATTTCTCTTATCTTTAGAACCCACAAGAACATAACTCATCATACTTTGAAAACATGCACATCTCTACACATTCCTTGAAAATGGTATTCTTCCTTCACACCACACAAATCCAAAACAAATTATTCTTCTTGGACTTGTAGACCATTTTGCATCTTTGTATCTCTTGCAAGTTGTCACTCTACCTCCAATCCCGAAAAAACCAAATAAAAATATTTATATGGATTAATGGGGCTCACATGCATCTTCAAATATCCCCTTAGAAATGTGTTAATTAGCTCCCAATTATACATCATCATACTAATTTGTATTCCATGGACCTCTAGAAAATATGTACAAGGTTACAAGTGATACTTGTTGCTCATGTTCTCCCCAACACCTCACCTTGACATTGCTTTTAGTTTATGGATATTTTGACCCTACAATAATTTTATTTTATATTTCCCAAGTCCATGAGCACGATGCACTCTGATTTGCTAGACTAGTGTACTTATGAATTAATCATATGCCTCCCAAGCCTATGCATATCTATGATACATTTATTTTGCAAACTCAATTAAAAAAATTGCAAGATAAAACTTTCTACCTTTCTTTGAGACCCTACACACCATGCTACTTCATATCATGCAAATACGATTCCCTTCTTTGAAACACATATAATTGAATCCCAATTCTCTAGCTCTACTACCTTTATAATTCTTAGGCTTGCAAATCACCTTTGAAACTTCACATGCACTTTGTTCTTGTGCTCCCCAATCATATAACTATGTGATACACTCATTTTTTAGAATCTATCCTTGATTGTAAGTTGTAAATTACCAACATACTACCACACACTCTACAAATCTTATTCACAAAGGTCAAAATATTAACATGATGCACAAATATGCATTCCATAAACACTCTTTCTCATAAGAAAATATGCCTGAGTTCTTGGTGTGATGATGTAATAAGATTTGAAACATGCATACTTAGGGTTTGGTGCCATTGTATAGTTTTAGTTTGATCCCCCTTTCCTTCAAGTACTTTTTATTGATCCAAGGAAAATGTCCTTCATGTGAGTTATCTTCCTTGCTTAAAATGTATGTTGACAATGTTATTTGTGTTGACTCAATTTGTAAGTTGCACATTCACCCACACCCTAGGATTTAGATGAAGATGGTAATGTTGTATATGTAGAGATAAATGTTATAAATGAGGTTGGTTGTTGGCTAGTCTTTAAACCACCTATTTATAAGGGTTACCAAAATGCATTCTAGGGAATTAAATGATGCAAGTATTTATTTTATAAGGGGTTATAAGTGTCTTGTGTGAGTCTAATTAATGTAATGAATAAAAGGTAGCAAAATCAACTTCTTATACTAATTTGAGTAAGTGCACCAATATGGTGCACAAAAAGGGGTTCAAAAGTGGCCATTTTTTTTTAAATCAACTAAACCTGAACTTGGAGTAATTTGAGATTCATGCACTTAAAATTTAAAGATACAAAAAGAACAAGAATTGTATTACTCTAAATGTAGTTTCTAAACTACTAATTTTTTTCAAAAATAAATAAGATTAAGAGGATGAAATGCTTCATGCACACAAAAGTGTTCCTATTTTTCAACAAAATATAACATAGTGTCTGGCATGTGCCCCTCAATTTTTTAGTTGCATTTAGTATTTTCAAAAGCCCATTGGTAGAAATATAGTTAAGAGTGAGTACTAGACTTGTTGTATATTTTTTGTAATTTTTTATTGAGTTTTTTTATGATTTTCCAAAGTGGATGCATCTTGAAAATAGCATCACTAAGCATGTGTGTCACATAAATTGCACCAAAATAATCGAAAATGCAATTTTGTTCCAATGTGTAAAAATAAAGTGTAGAACAATATTGTATATTTTTTTGAAATATGGACAAGTAGGTCAAAATTTATTAAAAAATTTCAATACATATGTCTTTGATAACTATGGAAACATTAGGGCCAATATTGGCATGGTGTGATGGTTTAAAGGTGGCATTGTTGTTCTTGCCACCAAGGTTCAAACCCCGTTGGGGTGGTATTGTTGAGTGGTTATATTGGGGATGGCGTCCCCCATTTGTGACCTCATCGGTTCATAGCTCCAAATCAAAAGCATTTACCAAAAAAAAAACTATGGAAACATTAGCGGAAGAAATTAAAAATAAACATGTTAATGTAGTTCAAATCTAAAAAAAAATATATGGTTACAAAGCTTAGAAGACATGTCAAATTATAGTGGTAATTTTACTAAGATTTAATTTATAATGTGTAAACTTGATGATGAGCGAGTTGAAAAATGACAATGGAGGAAAAAATTACATGAAAATGAGGCAAATGAGCCATCCAAACCTAAGTACAAGACAAAACACTTTTGATCTTCGACTTCATGAAATTTCATTTTTCTTGTCACTACTACCCTTGCTCTTCGACTTCATCTTCTTTTCATTATCATCTTGTTGTTCTTCAAGGAACACATCATTTGTAGTGGGGAATTTGAAGCAACTCTGCACAAAATTGAATTTACCCATCTTAGAGAAATACAATAGAGATGAGATGTATTTTTTCCCAACGACTCTAGAATTTACAAGAAAGCAGCAATTCAAAATATTGTAATGTGAAGTAGTGCTTGGCATTAGATTGTTCTCTGAATTTATACCAAAATAGGTATGCCTGCATCGTCGTCATTCCGTTTAAATTGCATGGAATACACACCAAGTTACTAGCAACCGTCATAGTTAGAAGAGAAATGAATTGTTTTGGTCAATCATAAAGTTGTTCCACGTTTATGGTGGGAAATAACAAAGAAATATCCTAAATGACATTTGACTAATACATAGTTTCTCAGCATGTGATTCTTGGCTCTTTCTAGGAAATTAACATAATAGGGTGTCTCTCTCTATCTCATTACTAGGAAAATCAACTAAATCTAAGAGTTAAGGTAAAATTGATATGTATTTAACTATTTATACTCAACAATTTTTGTATTACACATTCTATTTTATATTTATACACTTTTTTAATGTTTTAGGTTTGTTTTATTAGATTGTTATACATAGAATAATTCAATTATAAGTAGTGTAATGATACGTAAAATAAATTCATGATGTTTTACATTTTATTCCTAAGCCCTTCCCTACCATGCACTTATCTCCTAACACAATGATATTGTCCTATAAAACACATTTAGTTTCAAGAAGAAAAATCATTTCAAGATAGACCTAGATGATGGAGCAAGTGAATGCCTTCTCTTTGTTTCTTGAGTGTAATTAAGTCACCCTCTATCTATGGAGGGGTAGTCATAGTTTCAATTCTACTTTCTCACCTCTTGCATATATATCCAAAGCTTGATCATTGTATTTACACACTCCTGATTTCATATTTTATAGACATACTATTGTGCATATTTTATACACTTGTGCATATTTCAATTTTTTCATGATCAATCTTTGTTAGGGATGCATGTATATAATTTTTTATATCCTTTGTGTAAAGTTCATAAGCTAGGACAATTGAGAAAGCCCCACCTTCATTACTCTCTAGGGATATTTCTTATATTTTAGTTAAGAGTTCTAATATATGTCATTGAGAACCAAATCTGACATTCTCTTCACCAAGGTTTTCTCTTATTTATGATTTCTCCTCAACTTCCCTTCCAATCATTTTACACCTTCCCTTCCCAAATTTTCACTTTGGTGTTACCCTAGTCTCAATTTTTGCTAGCACCAAACCCTTTTTCCTAATTATCTATCTTGAATTCCACTTTTAATCTCCATCATCTATGGTGGTCATAAGATTATTATTATTTCCACTTTTAAGGTATCCAAATCATCCCTTCCTAACATGTAATGTTCCTTGGTAAGGTACCAAACAGTATGATAAATGTACATATCTTTAATTTTAGGGTTATTTGAAGACTTTTGCATCTCTCCAATATCAATATCAATACGTATACATGATTATTTAATAGACCATGAGTAGTCCAATCATCTAGGTAAACTTCTAAAATTTCACGTATAAAATAATTAAAATCACTAACCAAAATTCTGCTAAACACTTTTGGGGTATTCTTTAGACCAAATGGCATTACCATGTATAAAAATCAACCCCTCTATTGCAAATGTTGTTTAAGATTGATCTTTCTCTTAGACCAAAAACCCAAAAATAAAAGAGTGTGGGGAATGGACCATGAATACATGATTTTTTAAATTCCATGAAATCAACACAAATGCACATCTCACTTGCCTTCTTATGTTGGATAACCATTCTTGCAATGTTTCTACCAACTACATGACTTCTCTCTCCTCCTAGTAATTACTGATTCTTGTTAACTTAGTTGTCCCCTCACTTGGAATATTCTCCTCTCTTATCCTTAATGTTTAGTAAAAGCATTGGCATTTATCCAAGTTTTGTTCTTCTATTTCTCTTTCTCATTTTTTCCACATGTACTTCCAAATTCTTGGGATCTTATTCATTTTTCAAAACTCCTGCCTTCTTTATTTTATAACATTTTTTGTTGGGTGTTGTCTCCATGTTATTCATCCATTCTATCAATCTCCATATTTTTATCTTTTATGGTGCTTCTACCTCCTTTTTTCCTCCAAAATTTCTCACTTCCTCCATAGGAAGGGTAATTATTTAATTCATTCTTTGTATATTATGCAACAGTTTGCTTGAGTTAGAAAATTCAAATTTCTTACAAAAATCTTCTTTAATCATTCCCCACGTTCTTTTCTAAAAAATTTGTTCCTAGTTTATATACCAAAATTTGACAAGTGGTGACAATCTCTAGTAAAATAGTTGTACTTATAATCTTACATCAAATTATGCAATTATTCGTTTAGGTTAGTAAATTGTACAAAAATATTCTTTAATCATTCCTTGCTTCCTTTTTTAAAATCTTTCTTCCTAGTTTATATACCAAAATTCAACAAGTGGTGAAAATCTCCAATAAAATAGTTGTACTCGCAATCTTACATTAAAGTTATCTCTTCTCATCATAGATTTTAAAGCATTTTTAATGTGTTATTTAGGGTAATTTGTTCCACCATACTCTTTAATGCAACCGCATTGGACCCTTCTTCCTCTAAATGTCTAGTTTTTATTAGTATTATTGATACTTTATAGTTTGAGATGTTAAACTCGTAAGCGTTCCACCATATCATCCCACAACATATCAGTGTATCATCCAAAATTATTTTTTAAGACCCCCCTCTCAAATGTTTTCTCAATAGCCTCTAATATCCTAGTAAGTCTCCTACTCTAAAATAGTGAGGTAGCTTTATATGAGATATTTTTCTTGTAATGTGATGAATCCTAGGGGTTTGTAGTGATACTACTACCCTTTATTTTATTTTGTTCGTTGTGGTGTGATTTTTTATTTTGTGGTGTTGTTTCTATCTATTTTGTAAATTATTCGAAGGCTATTCACTTTCCTAACCCCTAAAACTCTTGTAGCCCTTATTTCTAGCTACTTAAAAAATTAGGCTTCTATCACATCTTCATTAATGTGTCTCATCTAACTTAATCTCCGCATTTGAGTTCAATTTTTCATATGTTTCTCCTCTAGGAATTATTCCTAGGGAGTATAGACCTTTGTAATCTTCTTCATCCTCCCCATCTTCCTACACCACCTCTTCTATATATATGCCACCCATGTAAATTATTCTCACATGAAAAATCAATTCCATTTTTTGGTGGAGTCGAGCACTCCATGACAATTTATATATTATTATAGGTTCAACAAGATATTGAATGTGTTAAGGGGTCCTTCACTTCTATCGCTTCAAAATCTACTCCATTTTTTATTTATAATTTGTTTACTTCTATTTTTTTCAATTCCATATGATGTTTAGTTGTGAACCATCTACCCACACAATATTATATGGGGTTCCATGCAAGACTAGTCTTCCTGGATCTTCCCAAATTTGTCTAGGCATTATTCTTTTTTTAGTAGCTAGATCTATCAATACTTTCCTCATGCACCTACCATAGATCTTCACATTGATTAGAATAGGATACTTGTTCCATATTCTAGTGGTTTTGGTTGTACTTCTTTGTTGTGTTGCATTTAATTCCCAATACTTAGTGAATTATCTATTTTTAATACAATTTTCTCTTCCACAAAATTGGTCAATTCCTTCAATATTTATTTTTAAAGCAAGCTCTACAATCATTTTCCTTCTACTATTCCTATCTAACAATCTCTATATATTTTTCTATTATCAATTCATGACCTTTCTTAGTAGGGAAATTGTCTTTATCTTCTTCTTATTAATCTATAACCAATCTTTCTCTTGTAGTGTATTTACCTCATGTTTTCTTCTCTAGGTTTATTTCTCTAATTGTTCCTCCTTTGTTAGATGTTTTTCTTCTTTGTGCTCCTCATTGTCAATTTCTACTTTTGGCACCTATGAAAATTTAGAGGATTCTCCATAAATTTTCTCATTATGATTTTAGCCCCTCTTGGTGTTTTAGTTCCAAACAATTCTTCACTCTTAGTATGAGTATGATTGTTCTCATAATACTATGCAACTATTAGACAACTAAGTAAATCATGGTTTGAATCACCACAAAACACAACCTTATTATTTTCCTCCCTATATCCATTTACGTAATTTCCTAGCTTCTTGTATTTATAACAAGTGGCATCTTCTAGTTTCCTTCAACTTCAACCTCTTCCTCTACCACATCCTCCCCTAAACTCATTGAGGCAAGGCCTGTTGTCATTGTAATCATTACCATAACTAGTAGAAGGTTTATCATCTATGACTTAACTGGTGTCTCATTTTGAAGTAAATTTGCATCATGTTATTATCTCCATTTAGGTTGTTTATAGCCACAAAATTCGTCTATGGAATGTCCCTTATGCCAACGCTTTGGCCCTTGCCATGACCCTATAATGCAACACATTATCCTCACATCTACGATTGCACTAAGGTTCATGTTCTTCTTCATCTCTCAATTGGAATATCAAGGATAGAGTCGTTAGTTTCATGGTCATACCATTCATTGTAGATACCATAGAACACTCTTTAGCCTCGTTGGAGTTTTGCAAAGTATGCTTTTATGGTTGCAACCATTTTTCCCCTCTAAGACTAGGCATTTGTTCCTTAAATGACCTTTATTAGAACAATAAGAGAACTAAATCCTCTTTCTTCTACCATATATCAATTCTTGATTGTTATCTCCTCTTGTTAAGATGTCTTAATCTTTAACTATTCTAGCATATTTCAAGTTTTCTATTTTGGAATTTTCTCTGTTTTCCCTTCTCTAAGGCTAGGCTTTAATTCTTGATGTCAATTCTACCACTTTTACATATATTTCAAACACTCTCCCATCTAATAATGCTCTAATTGTAGATAACAATCTTGACATAAAGCATTTCACTCTTTGTTTTTTCAAATAATGGCTCCTCCAACTTCCTAACAACTCCTTTGAATCATTGATCAAATTCCTTAATCGGATTCCCCTTTCTAGCATCTCCCTTATTTTGCTTACAATTTTTTAGGGGGTTTCAAAAAACTAAAAAATTGTTTAAGAATTCTTATTTTATATTCTTCCATCTTTGTCATGCTTAGGACAATGTTTTATGTACAATTTAAGGGCTTCATCCCTCAAGGTTCCTACAAAGTCATAAATTTTATTTTGGATGTCTCTTATTATATTCCTTTTCCATGTAGATTCTAAAATAAAAAATTCTCAAAGGCTTCTTTGGTATCCTTTACAAACATGGATAGTTTGATGCAATTATGATCCATTGGTTGAAGTTCCTTTGATCTATTGATGTTAACTGAGAGTTTTTTCTACCTTTGTTCTCTTTTCATAGATCCTTATATTCCTTGTTCCTAAAGGCTTAAGTTTTCCTACAACAATTTTTAGTTCTCCTTCAATTCACTAGTTTGTTTGTCCTACCTTTATCTCTAGGCAATTCTATCTCAAATAAACTCTTCCCAATATCTCTCCACAATAACCAAAAAATTATCTTCTTCTTGCTTATTCTTTAATTCAAAATAACTCACTAGATATATACTTAATAGAAACCCTTCTTGTCTTAAACAACATAAGGTATGACTCTTAGTAAGGGGGGTTAACCTCTTCATAGTGCCTTTTCAATTTAGAAGATAATTTTTTATTAGTTAGTGACATTTTATTCATTGATGTGGCATTCTCCCATCCTTCCTCAAATTTTTCAAGCGTATCCAATGGTTATATGGCTATATTATTAAATGTGTATTTTATCTCTTTTGTTTTTGCATTATTCTCTTCTCTTAATTTCCAATTTATCATCATTTATTTTTTAAGTCTCATACTTTTACTAACCATATTGTCCAAATGTTTTACACTTAATACCAGAGGTTTTAGCTTAGTAACATGGGTTACTAAATCATCAAATCCATAGTAAATTGTACCTTTATGTTTGAAAATTAGGTTTAGAATGTGGGGCATGAGCCAAAAATTCAAGTGGTAGAGCACCCTTGCTTCCATACCTTGGTCAAGCACTATAGCTTCCAAGCCTCTATTCCAATGATTTTGTGAACACAAGTATTTCTTAATTCTTTTTGCCAATCCAAATAGACATCCAATTGCTTTGTCAGGATGGTCATTTAGTTGCTGAAATGTATCTTTGTTATTGAGTGGCACAATAATCATATGTCCCTCTATTCATATTCTCAAAATTATCTTCTTCAATTATAGCCCCACTAATGCACTCAATTGCAATCAAGTATCCTAGTAATGGTGGGTTTTTTCAACTCTCATTATACTTAAATCTCTCAACAACCCTCCTAGCATGCTCTAAAACCTTTGCATTCACAAAATCATCATCTTTAGTAGTAGTGCTCCTAGCATGCTTTAAGTCAACTTTCATCATCTTTTTCTATTTTATTGTGACATATCTTTTATCTCTCCTAAAGTTATTTCAATCTATTTTATTTCATGCTCATCTCCATAGCTATTGTGATCTCTTCTCCAAACTCTCTCAACTTAATGTTATATCCCTTAGTAATGGGTGTTTTTGATTTGATATTTCATTAATCGATTTATTCATCTTAATATCTCTATCAATACTTCCTTTTAGTGGTTGCTTCTCTTTAAAATCCCTTTCAAGATTCACCTTTTCATTCATCATTCCCTAGGTGCCTCAACCCTCTCACAAGATAGTACCTAGTGTATTATATTACAAATCATCAAATATGCTTCTTTTATGTCTGTAATCCTTTATTGATATATATTTTCCTATTGCAATGCTTTTCTTTTAAATTTCAACCTTTACTTACCTCTTACTAGGGTCCTGACAATGGAACCAAGTTAGTAGGAGAGGGGTAACAAACTGAAGATATGTGCATATGCTCTCATATGAGTGGTTTATAACACAAATGTAAAGGGATAAGAAGTTTAGAACGAGTGTAATGGATAATAGTGAAGTGTGGTGGAATACCAAATACAAAAATCAAAATATAAACACAACCATTCATCGCATTCATATAACAACTAGAATAATTTATTATATGTTTATTATATAAGTTTTTGGTATATTAACATCAACATCATAGTACATGTTTATATCTTACTTATATCCTTCATACATACAAACCATCTCATTTGTGTACATCTCTATTGTATCTTTTACTCACAAATATTTATTTATCTCTCTTATTTATTCATGGTCATTCCCTCTCTACCTATCTATTCTCTTCTCTACTATATGTATATTGTTGAAAATATAGGGATGTGTCCCTTTCTTTGTTATGGTCCTTAGGTTCTATTGCAAGTCAACTATAAGTGATACATTTGTCTTGCAATGGCTTTAATCTTGTTAATCTTGCTTAGTGTTTGTTTCTTTTTACTACCAACCTTTGGCACCCTTCTAGGTTTTCTTTTTTATCATTGGCCTCCATTACAACACCCTTTCAAATTTTCAACCTAATTGAAGTGGTGTAGCTATGTCTTGCCATCACCATGTCTAGAGAATCATGATAATATAACCCCTACAAAATACAAGCACTACACATCTCCATCACAAGCATCCAATTTGTAGATTAGGCCCAAACTTAAAACCTTGAGTCAACAAAAAATGGGAAAAAATGACACCCAAACCCATGACTCAAATTCCAACACCCTCTTTATGATGGTTCAACAAATCAAAATAGAATGTAACTTTCATGTCGTAAGTCACCACACCTAAGCATTTTGTTTGTACTTATTCCTCCTTTTGAAAGATGTTCTATGACATATCATTCTTATGCATAATAAATAGGTCAAAGTAATACATGACATATGTAGTCCATTTCATAGCATCCTCTTACATGCTGTTGCATGTATGAAAATTGCTCACGCACATTACAATATCATATACACTCTTACACTTCTTACATAAAATTAGATATTCTTATATGACATCATATTATAAATTACTATGTGAAAAAGTCACCTCATACCATTACAATTATTATTTCCTACATCCATCTCCTGCTCCCGATTAAGATTTTCAACCAAACAAAAATTAATGATCGATGAAAAGGGAAAACTACTATTTCTTGGTGGAGGATCTTTTTCACCACTAATAAAGACCACAATGGCCCTTTGTTCATCATTTTTAGAGATTTTTTTTTCTTTCATGTTGCAAATTCAAGGGTGTAGGTTTTCTACCCCCAAGTGTTCATAAAGACTTAGGAGTTAGATTGCCATCTTCTCCGTATCTCTCTAAAACCTGCTCAATATTTAATCCTCTTTTCTATCCCCCAAAGATCAATAGCCTCTATGACCTAGTTAAGAAGGGGTGATCTTCAGCATCTCTCTATATTTAATATGTAATTCAAATTGTTCCCGTAGAGTTTCATCTGATCCAAAGCACTCCTATTCTCATTGTTAGATTCTTATTCGCATAGCTTCCTTTATTAATTCCTTAATGCTATCTTGAGCATCACCCTGGGTTTGACCTACTTCCGGATTGAATGGAACTTTCCTCTGCTCGAATAGTCGATTGCAATTTTGGATTCTCGCTCGACAACCCTTCTTGATTCTTTCCCGAGTGCTTCTCTTTAGAAACTTCCCATGATTTCTATCAAAGAAAGCTTCCCTTTGGCCTTCTTTAAGACTTCTTGAGCTCTCCTAAGTTGTATGGCTCGCGTTTTGTAGTTCTATTTTTTTAGTGACATTTCGGGTTGCCTTCTCCAAGTACTACAATTAATAAACCTGTGCTCAATTTTCCTACGCTTATAGCATCTAACTGATAGACTCTCATTGTCGATTTCTTGATTCCATGCCCTGAGGCTAAATTAAAGTAGATTCTATGAATGATGTGTTATATCAAATTGATTCTAACGCATACACGAGCATAAGAGAGTTACCTGTTCCTAGAAGAATTATCTACATTGATATACAATCCAAAGATTATAAAATTGTTTACAGATCTCTTTATCCCATAGTTATGGAGGTAGATTGTTAAGCATATCCATGTTGGAAAACCCCTGATATCACTTCATCTTTTGGACTGAGCGGTGATCAGGGATGCATACATAGACCAAAGTTTCAAAGAAAGGAAAACTCGTTGCCAAAAAAACATCCCTAGCTTCTGTCAATTGAACTAAAATCAACTTTTAGATCGGAAAGAGAGTAAACAGCAATGGCAAACAACGTGATTCTCACCCATCCAATGTTTTAATCTCAATTGTCGAGCAAGCTACACTAAATATAGAAATAAGATCAACTTTTAGATCGGAAATAGAGTAAACAGCAAGGGCAAACAACGTGATTCTCACCCATCCAATGTTTTAATCTCAATTGTCGACCAAGCTACACTAAATCAAATGGTCATTGATTGCTCCATCTAAGGTTTGATTCGAGATATGCAAATCCGCAATGACTGCAAATTGTGTGTTAAAAGGAGCTCCCTTTAATTGTGGCATACCTCAAGTTACCAATAAATGTATTTTAAGGTTTGTCATTTTCTAAAGGGGCTTCTTAAAGTAGCTTGGTGGGTGGTTTTATGATTAATTATATAATTTAGTATAAAAAATTATTGGTAAAAATTTTAAAAATTATAGATGAATGATATTTGTTAGCAAAATTTTAACCATTTTAGATCTCTTTAAATCTAAAATGTAAAAAGTAGGGGCTCCTATTTTCTTACACAAGATTCTAAATTATCTTGTAGCATAATTATGTTTTTTTATATAACACTCTACTCCACAAAAATAATTCTTGTAACAACTTCATTACACCCCTTCCTAATTTGAATTCGACTAGTTTATCAAGAAACTATTTGTCATTATCTTTGGGTAAATCACCAAATGTTTGGTGGCAATTATTAGTAGGGCCAAACAAATCCCAGTCATATTTAAATATGTGTGTTTCTTTTTTAATTGATGAAAGCTGAGAAATTTGAATCTAGCACTTGGTGACTTAAGGGTTATTTGACTGTTACATTACACAATTACTTGCTATCAGTTTTTTAATCTTTGATGCAGGACTTTAGCCTTCTCACTTCTAATTCTACCCATTCTATCTCCATCTCCTTATGATTTTGCTTCAACTACCATCTTCAAACTAAGAACTTATCTCACTAATCGGGAGAAACCTTCTTCGCATAATCGCTCACTAAATTTTCATACTTTATAATCTATTTTTTTTAAACTCTTTTTGTAAATTTTATATCTAAATTACAAATATAATTGCCCTTGAAATGTTATGTTCACTTTATTAAAAAGTTACACTCAAATATAAATGATATTTTAGAATAAAGAGAGAAAACAAAGATTAGATATATATTTGCCATAATCCATGGAAATTTTGATGTTCTACCCAAACATTTACCTGTATAAGAATGTTAAGTATTTTAAGTTGAGAAATATTATATACCTTTAAAAAAATCATTACAAAGGAAAATAAGGAACTGCTGTCTATTTTGAATCAACTGTTGATAGGCAAAGAAATCATAAAGATAAATTGTGTATCGGTATTGTACTGATGAAATTCACATATTCACGTGAATAGTGTTGGGCCCCTTTTGAAATAATGATTTAATACAGTTACATGTTCAATTTATTTTTCAATCTTTATCCATTTTCATTTATACCTATTTACATTTCCATACATTTGAACTCAGTGTCATTTGGACCTATTCTTACATATTCATATCATTGTCATTCCAGATTTCATGTATCTATTCTAGCTCCTGAGATCTGTGTGTCCTTGTTCTAGGTCAATTGCATGGTGCTTAGATTTGACCCCAAGCTGCTCAAGATAGATCTCAAAATTCAATTTCTCAAAATTTGAAATTGTCAACTCTCACCCTTTCCTACTAGTTACTGGAAGTCAACTTAGTATGTGTTTGTGCAACTATTTGTTGTCTTGGTAATTAGAGACATTCATTTGTACGATTAATTCACAAAGGAAATCATATAGGAATCAAGGAATGCATAAGATGAAACATATGAATTACAAAGAGCAATCATTCTAGCAACACTTCAATTTAGAGCATTAAATATTTCAATTGCATCATATAGGTCACTTTTAACACTTGTCTGTTGTTTTCTAACATTCACCCAAGAGTAAGACCGTACAGTCAGTCAAACAAGGGAGCTGACTTTAATTACACAGTTGAACATTATTTTTTATTTTGAAAGAAAAGAATTACATTGGTGGCCATTATTGTGAACATCTCACGAACAGTACACTCCACCATCACCAACCTGTAAGCTGTAGGTTTTACACATCTCCAGAGTAATAATTTACAAAAAGTTCATATTTTCACCAAATAAGGATGGTTTATGAATAGGTTTGCCCCTGGCTACGGAAGTCAGCTCAATGTCTACCAAGGTTTTAATACTAGAAAACACCTAAAAACATAGTAAGGTTGTTTAACAAACGTAGCCCATCTATACATTCCAAGACTAGAAAATTACAAGCATGCCCTTTAGAAACATTTATATGAAGTTGAACAATACTCTTCTTGTTTTTATGTTGAATACAAACAAAAAAAATGCTGATCATTCTCTGTAACTTGAGGAATATTAATAGAATATCATTAAAATGAGAGAATGGTCTTTATGATATTGGAGCACAGTAAGTTCTGGAAACAAGTGTCCATGTGGAGCTAAAACTAAAAGGTAACACAATTGGAAAATTGCATTTTGGGATAGTGCATAACAATGGCCTCTCCATGATGAGAACTTTACCAATCACACGTGATAAAACTCGTTTGCTTGCTGAACAAAACACAAAGGAATAGCCACCATGCTTCATACAGAGATTGCTTCACTACAACTAGAACTATTATCTGCTTCTGTTGTCAATCTTGAATACCCCCACTTAAACCATCTTTGTCCATCTTCTCCACGAACTAAAACCATCTTCAAAGATACCTTCCATGTCTCAAATAAACTCTGTCTACACGGTTAACATTAACATCAACATAGTGAATCTTATTCATGTGGCACTTTGATTTCTAAATTAAAAAATAAGCATCAACCAGTCTATGCTTGTCTAAACAGTTTTCTAATCCTAATAGGATTCATATTATAAAGATGAGATTACAATTGTATATGTGCCTTTGGCTTCAAGTGGGATTCAGAAATCTTTTGCTTAAGGAGTGTTTCAAGAGCTACAAACTATAACCTGAGAGAATGCCTAAGCAAACCGGACGTGAAAAACACATAATAATAACAATAATGTCTAGAAAACACCAAGTATAAAACTGTACTGCTCTGAAAATACACATCTTCAGAAAAAAGATTCAACCAAATAAAATTACTGCCAATGATTGTATATTTTCAAAAATGTTCAATTTAGCTAAATTAATTGAGCTAATATTTTCTTTGGAACTTGTACCAGTGAGCACATTAGTTTCTCAAGATTAGCAAATTGGCAGAAACAGCCTTAAAGCATTCCCTTGAACTCAAATTCCCTATGATACAGTATTGTCCAATTTGCACCATTTTTGGCAAATATTTCTGATACTGGATGTTCAAATGCAGTATGATCTATACAAATACTGGAAATAATGGCTGCATTAAAATTGGTTCCTTCTCATATTGGGATGTTAGGTTGAAAATGATGGCTCTTGGAAAAAACTCCTCCGCAAATCCTAAATCTGCTGGCAAAAATGGTGCAGACTCTAAGGATTTTATTATGGATGATGCTTCTGATTATGTGGATTCAGTCAAGCTCACTGCCACCCACTCTGCTGTGAATGCAGTTGTGGTATTGGCTCCACCAGCCCCCTCTCTGTTTCCTGTGCCAGCTATTCCCTGTAAGCTGGGCCTTGATATGGATATGCGTGATGCATCAGATGCTGTTTCACCTAGGGTGGACTTGCCTAGTGAGCATGAGGGCGCATATGGCTCCATCGGATGGTCCTAAGTCTCCCTCAATGCTGTATGCTAAGGTGCAGAAGTCCTAGATGAAACATTTAAATCTAGTTCCATGCTCTAGCATCCATCCAATCCTTATGCTTGGAAACAATACCTTGAAGGAGGAGGTAAACTATTCAAAACTGGGTCTGATATGGAAGTTAATTACTTTATGGCCAATCAGAGTTGCATGCTTGAATTTATAAAACCTAGCTATCTAATCTAAGGGCTTGATATAAATTTATCTCAGAGCACAAGGAATTTTTTTCTTTTATGCAAAGTGTGTGAAGATAGATCCTTTATATTGTAAAATGGCCTGTAGTTCTGGGACAAAAAAATGTTGCTGGTAAAGCCTTGGTTTCCTACCTTAACTCTGCTGAGGAATCATTTTCTGTTCTACCAATTTGAATGCAGTTGCCATACCTCCCACTAAATTTCTGGGTTGACTCTTGTTTTCATGGTATCAGAAAGTTGTTAAGCAAATTTTTAGCATTAGCCAAGGAAACTGATGGCTTGATTCACTCTACTTTTGCTCAGATTCAGGTCGAGCTCGATATTTCAGAAGGTTTGCCAAATGAAATGCAGCTCCAAGCAGGTGATAAACATGCATCCTTCCACCAAGTTGCCTTTTTCTCTGGGTTGACTCTTGTTTTCATGGTATCAGAAAGTTGCTAAGCAAATTTTTGGCATTAGCCAAGCAAACTGATGGCTTGATTCACTCTACTTTTGCTCAGATTCAGGTCAAGCTGGATATTTCAGAAGGTTTTCCAAATGAAATGCAGCTCCAAGCAAGTGATAAACATGCATCCTTCCACAAACATATATCAGACCTGATAAGGGTTCTAACAGCAGCAAAAACACTTCAAATTTGCACCAAACAGCACATGCATGACAACCAACGAACACCTCAGATTTCTACACCTTCAACCAGCCTCTCCAATGCAAAGTAATGCAGATGATGGCCTTTACAACAAAAGGCCTCAATAACCCAGAAAAAACTCCAAACAAGGGCGACCCCTAAGACAGGGTGATCTGCCTTAGTAAATCAGCCTTCATCCCAAAAATGCAAACAAATATATGAAATGGAATGCCTAGGAGAGAGGAATCCGATGGAGCAATACCCAGAAAGAGTCTTCAAGCATGCACTGAACTACGAGCCTTTTTCCATTTTCTGTCCTTCATAAAAGTAATTTGAAGAATTTGAAGAAACGGTTTCAGACCTCCAAAATCAGTCCTAAATCATCACCAAGCCCCTACCAAAATGAAACCAATAGTCAAACACACCAAAAAACCAAACACCAACTTCAAAAACACTTATAAATCTTCATCATTCCTTTTCAAAATACTGAAAATCAGAATTTTGTGAAGCCCAACAGTGATCCCTGAAGTAGAAACACACCAACCAGCTAGGGTGGACCTCTCACCACCAAAACCAGCAAATAGAAACGAGGGTTTTCGACCTCAATCTGCAAACATGCACCAACTAGAAGCAATCCAACAAAGTTTCCTTATGTTGTCAAATCCTCCATATGCAAATGAGGCCCAAAAAGAAATTTTTAAAGAGTCAAGAAGGAATTAGGGCAACCTATTTTTCAAATTACATTTCCCTCCAAAAGCCAATGACCCCCTTCATGAGCACTTTATTTTTAATTATTTAAAAACTCCTTATACCTCCCTTGGGCATCCATTGTAATGTCCCCTTCTCAAGCATGACTTTTTCTGTTGACTGTTGGCCTATTCTGGAGACCCGTAGGCTTCTCGGGGGTGAAATTAGGGTTTCATGGTTGAAGGTTTCTATTGCTTGCGGATTTGGTGATTGAACTGCGGATTCCTTCTGGGTTTTTCGTGAGCTTCGCGGTGATGTGATTTTCTTGGCATTCCGAGCACCTTCATGAATTTACTATTTTTAGTAAATTCTATTTCTGGCAGTGGTCCTGTTGGCTTCGGCACGGTTGGCTCTCATCTTCAGTCAGTCCAGTTGGTTTGATCAATCTTGACCTTGGGAAGCATTTTTGGTGAGATTTATCCAGTTGATTTTAAAATGTTATATTTTAAAAGTTATATTTTAATATTGTGACCCCTTGGCCTAGTGAAGCAACTTTAAGTTGTTCTTAAAAGGGGGACTTTGAGGGGTGGCGCCTCATGAAGATATTTCTTTATTTTCTAAAGTTCAAAAACACATGCTTGAAATGGACACCCATCTTGGAGGAGTTTATTTTAAATTAAAGTCAAAATTACCTTGAAGAAAAAGGGACGCCATCTTGGAGGGAATTGAAGTTATTTCAAATTTGAAAAGTTAGGGTTTCTAGAAGCTTCTGGAGAGTCTTCACAAAGTTATAAAAGGAGGTCTTGGGTCTTCATTTGGATTATCTGATATCTTGAGTAATGTTATGTTGCCGAAATGGTGTTGGACTGCTTCAAGGAATGAATGCCTCCTAGCTTGGCTCAACTTCGTGCTTGAGAGATAGCACCTAGTGGAGAGGTTTGCTTGCTTTTGAGTGATTTTGTAGTGAGTTTGCATTGTAGCTGTTATCTCTTCATTGTAATCCTTATATTTGCAAAATAATCAAAAATCTGGAGTTTCTGGTTTTGTGTTGCAGATTGGTGTTTTGTCTCATAAGTCTTTGTGCGAATTTATTCCGGTTCTGGGTAGTTTACCCATGCATTTGCTAGACAAGGGCGCCCCTCTCTAGGAAGTTTGGGACTTTTTAATGAAGTCTCCAATTTTATAAGTCAAAATCGCCCCTCCTTGCAGCCGTACCCTTTGGGGTGTCATTGGAATTCGTGCCAAAAAATAATATCAGCATTTAGGTTCTGTTTTATGTTATCATCTTGGGCGCCTACCTTATAGGAGTACTTTGCATCAGATTTCATGCAATTCAGGTGGGTAATGAGTGAGTTGTGAGCATTTCATTAAGATTTTGTATTGCTGGTTATTAGTTTCAGTCCATGGTTCAGTCATATCAGTTTGCATTTAGGCTGTCATTTGAGTTGAGTTGGTGTTAGGGGGTCATGATAGGCATGGTGGAAGATACATTTACCATTGCAACAGTTTGAAGAGCTCTAATCCTTGATCTTGCAGGCGATTTATATCTCATTGTAAGCTGGACAGTAGTACTGTCAGCAACTTTCTTATTCTTGTTGTTCATACTTTGTAATGCCCACTGAATAAGTGGAAGAGGCTGGCTTGCCGCCTATTTACTTTGAGTTGCAATTGAAGTTTTAATATCTCCGCCATATGGTCGCCTCATTTCATTCTGGAATGGGTAGCACATACTTGGTGTTGAGTTACTTTCAGCAAAAATTAGTGATAGGGATCCTCTGACCATATGCACGCCGTCATCTGGCGCATTCTTGGTTAGGGTTATTTCAGTTCGTGCATTGCATTGAGATCCTCTGACCACATGCTAACACCTTGCCCATCTCGGGATCCTGGTGTACATCCTTGGTTAGAGTTGAATTCTACATTGTTTAGTTATTTGCTAACCCTAACGGGTGTATGTTGTTTGTAATCACTTTAAAAATTAAAAAAAATTGGCTCGGTTTATTTCATCCATGCTCATAAGGAAACTATTTTGCTTTTGTTGCCTTTTAAAACAACATTAAGTCATTACATTAGGCTCCAAGGTACTTTTTGCATGACCCCCTAACCCCTTCACTTAAGTTAAAGTAACTTTATTAAAATAACTTAAGTGAGAAATACAAATTACAATTAAATCAAACCTAAGTCATGCCAATGCCCAAACTGAAAAGACACTGCTGAAGTAGCCTAGGTCAGAGCCAGTTACCAAAAATAGACTTACTATTTATAGCAATTGCTAAAAATAATAAACACTCCAAATCATCAAACTGGAACAAAACATTTGAGTGCAATTGACAACTGCCACACACTGTCCAAACAAGAAACCCTACACTGCATTGTTGCTAGGACCAGTTACTAAAAATAGCACTTACTAAAAATAGAAAGTGGGTCACAACTCCAACTAGCCAAAAAAGAGGACACCAAAAAAAAGGGACATTACAATTTTTTACCCGAAGGGGTTTTCCACGTGAAAATTGGTGTTCTCCTTGTTGATGTTTGCTCTTAATGTTCTATTTGCTGTTTCATATGATTTCATGTGTTTAAAAGTTCAAAATACTAATTCACCCTCTCCCCCCTCCCCTCCTCTCACTATTTTTTGTGTGCTCTTCAGAAAGTACCATTAGTCTAGGAGGCCACTCTTTTGAGTTTTTCATTTATTTTGGGCCACTCTTCATATTGGTGCATTCCAAGGTTTTGAGAGGCCAATTTCAGGCTTTAACATTTTTGGCAAGTTGGTGTATTGGTACACTCCAATACAAAAGGATGCCAAATTTTCATGCCTTAGACCATTTTTGCCTTTTCTCTCACTTCTAAGCTCAGCTTTTTACCTCATTTGATGCATGGGAAAGTGCATTTCATTAGCTATGCAAGTGCACCAATTAGAGCTTTGAAACATGACATTCATGACCATAGGAGAACAGGATTCAACAATGACCTGCAAGACAAAATTATTATACAAAAAAATTTCTTTGGGTACAACAGCTCCAACTCTTACCTCACTTTCTGAAATGACCTATGGGCTTTACAAGAAAGTATTGTGCTATACAATAAAACAGAGTGGAGCCTACCAACACGTCACTTTCATCGATTTTTAAGAAGAGAAGACTCCTAAAAACATCGAATATTTTTTTCTATTGTCAATCAGCACTAAATCCAACCACATAGAATAAAGGTCATAATCCATAGAAAAATTATAATGCCTAATAAGGAAGAATACCATGGGATCTTCCCATTACAAAACAAACAAAATAGGACATCCTTGGCATTCTCATGCCACTTCAAGAGATGAGGAATTCCAAAAGCCTCCCCCAATATTGCCCACTGTCAATTTCCTCCCATTACACCATGACCCAATGGCCAAAGCATTCTCAAAAGAGCCTCACCATGACTCTCACCACCAATGCACTTATTCCAAGTGTTGTAATGTCCCAATTGGGAACCTTGGAAGAATATGCAATTTAATTGTGTATTTTATGATATGATAATTGAAAACGAATATTAAAATCAATGACTAAAACCTACACTAATAATGGTCATGTGAGTAATTTTCAGAATTTAATTTAAACCATTCATCAAAATAACAGAGATTAATCAGCAGGTCCAATGATTAATGATGCCAGAATAATTGTGGAAACCTTCAGATCTGATTAATAATAGTTATAATTGGAAATGACTCCCAAAACTATCAGTAAATTTCCACTTTCAGCAAAATCAAACCCTAGGACAGCATATGAATAAGTCAGCAATAATTCAGTTCCAGATTACCAATTAAACCCTTGGACAGCATCAATAAATCAGTTTCGGATTCAAATAACAACAATCCATTTAGAACTATTAATAATTTATGGTAAATTGCTTTGCAATGTCTCGATTTGCCTTTTTTTGCTCTGCTTCCACACAGCCCTGTGTCAGGGGTTTAGCCAATCACAGGGGTGTTGAGGGCAATGGCGACCTAGCATGCAAATCCATGCCAAATGAAGCTCCTTTCCTTGCTTCCATTCACGCAAATCCTGGGCGAAGTTTTGCTGATGCCTGTTGGCGTAAAATCTAACACCTCTGGAGTGCAGGTTTGTACGGACAGCTATGTACACTACGCAATGAGTGCTCTTCAAATTAGGAGGGGAAGCTCCCTCGTTGTGCTGGAATGCATGAAAAAGAAAAGTAATCTAAGTCCTATCTTTTTGTTCTCAGCTGGAAGAGGCACAAGGTTAAGAAAACCAAGAACGTTGCAGCTAAGGATTTTCTGGTTTCGTAGATCATTAACTACAACTAAGCTATTTACTTTAAATCTATCCAGTTTCCTCAAGAAAACAGAGCATGAGGAAATGGAGCAGGGTTTTGACTATCAGACGATAAACGAGTTTAGATTCTCTACTTGAAGGCAAGGCGGCGCATCTATCAGCTCAATCTAGACAAGTTTATTGGGCACAAAACAGCTTTAAGAATTTACCATGACAATCTTATGAAGCCCTATGTGGCATAACACTTGATCAAAATAGTAAAGACTTACAAAACAGATTTATCATCACAATCTCACGAAACCCTATGTGGCATAACACTTGATCATAATGATAAAAGGTTCACAAAACAGATTTATCATTGCAATCTCTTGAAACCCTATGTGGCATAACAATTGATCACAATGGTAAAGATACACAAAACAGATTTATCATCATAACCTCTTGAAACCCTATGTGGCATAACAATTGATCATAATGGTAAAGTTGTACAAAACAGAAAGAATTCACCATTACAATTGCATGAAACCCTATGTGGCATAACAATTAATCGTAATAGCGAAGACACATGAACAAATACCAAAAGAGCAATATTGAGGGCAAGGTAGGCGCAGCATATATTTCTCTCTCAAGCAAAAGTTATTTACAAATGAGCAAAAGCTCTTATTTATATACATCAAGGTGTAGGGAACCCTAAAATCACCTTGAGTCATCTACAGTTCTTGCAATGCATGCAAGTCATGCGCCAAACCCTAATTTAAGTAAACTATACAGCTAACTGGAAAACTACCATCAGTTAACCGAAACATCTAATCTAAAAATGAACAATTGTGCGAGCATGCACGTCCTTATTGAAAGCATGTTAACTGGAAGACTACCATCAGTTAACGAAAAAGCCTAAAAGAAACTCCAAGTGTGAAAGGCGAATCTCAGAATAGATATGCATGTAATGACAACATCGAGTTAACTTAAAAGGGTAACACCAAGTTCAACTCGTGTGTGTAATGTCTATCCTGAGAGGTGGGAACTGAAGTTTACTGGTCGTGATCTCGAACAAGCAATCCCTCAACGAGGCTGTCAACTGCATCAGCATCTGAATGTCAGCAACTTGAGCAATCTTGGCAATCTTTGCACACTCAAACTAGCATTTCACTGACTGGTAATCTTTGGCGGCTCCGTAATTGAAGTGATGGACATTATCTCTTCTGCAGCTTGATGCTTCTGACGCTTTGGCATGACGAAACTGTGAGGTTTGACTGCGTACACTCTAGTTGTGAGAAATGCAAATGAACTTGCTGTCAACCCTTCAATACGCTTGATACAAATCGGTCTCAGCTTCTCTGATGAAGTCATGAATTAAGACCGATTTGGTCTTGAATTCAATCTGTGTGCGTACTCGAAAAACTTCGCTGTTGTTGTGGACTTGACTATGTTCGACAACTTTTGGAAAACTAAAAATAGCACTTTCGGGCTAAAAATAGCCTTCGAAGAGTTATTTTCGGGAAAATCTGAGATATGGGTTTTGTCCGAAGAAGATTCTAAGACAACCCGAATGTCAGATTTGCGAAAATTTGACTTCTACTCGACCATGCAAGGAATTTTCAGTTGAGAAAATTAGAGCCTCGAGAACGATGCTCTGGAGTAAATTTTCCTGAAAAATTCTGGCACATGGGTTTTCTCGAGGAAGCTTTCTGAATCAACCCAGATGATTTGTTTTGCCAAAAGTCGCCAATTCTTCAAACATGCAAAAGAATTTAAGACGAGAAATAGAAGAATTTAAGACAGAAGAAAGAAGTTTTTAGTGCTCTGCTTCTGCTAAAATCGCCATCTTGTCTGAAGTCTGCTGATAATTCTGACTTGTACCTGCAAATAAAATGTTTTGATGTCTTCGCCAATGATTGTTGATGAAGAATTTGCCTTTGGTTTGCTAAAATTCGCCTTTTGGTTGAAGAAAAACGAATTTTGACTTTGAAGATATGAATTGCCTTGAAAAATACGAATCTCCCTTGAAAATACGCCTTATGAATGAAGAAAAACGAATTTTGCTTGAAAATACGCCTTTGCCTTGAAGAAAAACGAATTTTGCTTGAAAAATATGAATTTCTCTTAAGAAAAACGAATTTCTCTTTAGCTTTATGAATAATAAATGAAGATGGCGCCATGTTTAAAGAAGATGAAATTCGCATCAATCTGACAACTGCAAGATTTAAAACCTCAGCTGAAAATAGAAGCCTTCTGATTGGTTGCCTTTCAGTTCCACTGCCACTGACTGGAAGTTCAAATTTGAAAATAATAATAAAATATTTATTATCATGCAATTAGCGCTAAAAATAGAAAATCGCCATCTTATGCTAAAATTGCAAATATTCTGAACTTCAGTTGACAATTTTGTTGAAGCTCTGAGATTCATCGTCAGACTTCAACGATTCCGAAAAGTCATCTTTTGAGCATATAGGCGTCCATTTGCTCAAGATACTTCACTTTTTATTAACTCCCTATTTAATAGCTGACAGCACTGTCACGACTGGCCAACTTTGACACTGATTTCCGGATGACCGGGTGATGCTGAGACTGATCTGAAGAATTCATCCGAAAGCCTACTGAACAAGGAAGAAATGTCTGCTGGGAGACACTACTGCAAAATCCATCGTTTAACCCCTTGAAAAATTAGGCGCCCCTGATTAAATTGCTTTACGGGTTCCAGACTTAAGCCATTTTCCTAAACTGCCATCTGACACTTCAAACGGCTGCCGACGGTGAACGGTGAACCCTGCTGATATGAGACGAAGCTCACTGCGAGACTAGAGATATTTTGCATCCAATGACTGTATACACGACACCTGAAAGCTATGTTAAGGGCCTCAAAAGTAAAAGCGCCCCTGGCTCTTGGTTGCACTGGTGTCATTTTGACGAAAATCGAACTTTCATCCAAGTACCCTACTTTGACCTCTGACATCTGGAGCTGGGATGACCCGATTCAGGCACTATTTGTTTAAACGGACAGCCAGAAGGGCCCACAAGAGAAGTCTCTGGAGGTGACGAAGCAAGAAAACTGCTTCTAAGACCTCAAAAACTCCAGTGCGTATTTTATTTAAAATTACCGCTCCAGACTTGGTCATTTTCCGGATATCTTCACTTAGCAGTATTACACTAAAAACCTCGCACGTATGAGCGACTACCAAATCCCGAAGGCTGACGGCTAGGCTCGTTGGATAGATAAAATGATTACGCTCAATAGTCGTGAAGACTTCGAACACGAACGGGCTCATCTGACAGGCCCAAAGGCTAGGCGCCTCTGGACTGTGAAAATACACTGAAAATCATTTGTTGGTTCGCCCGTAAAATTACGTGCTTGGTAGAATCACCGCCACGATCACCTGGAACGTCGGATTGACAAGCAGAATGGTGCGTTGCGGAGCTAGGCTAGAGTATTACTGATGTCGTGAAGACTCTGTCTGCAAATTTTGCCATTTGAAAGGTCCTTTAAGCCAGCGCCCCTGGCCTGTACTTGCACTGGGAATAAACGGAGAAGCTCAGAAACGTGAAAACTCCATTTTAAGCTGATCTTCGGATGACTGCCGCCGGAGTTCTGAAACTCGGATGACTGTGCTTGATATCTCGTTGGACGAGCAGGCTAATCGTGAACCAATTGACTGTATTCGCCATCGAAACTGTCGAGATTTACCCCCTCCTTAAGATGGGCGCCCTCAGGCTAGAGGCGCGCTTTTGCCTGAAAAGGACAAGTTTTTCGCATCTTGAAATTTGAGGATTTCAACTTTTGTTGCTGATTGCCGGAGCTGTGAGTTTCGGAATACCTTGTTGGATAGCTCGACGGATAGCCAAGCTAATTCTGAAGAGATTGACTGGATGCTTGAGCATTTTAGACAAGATCTTGACCTCCAACAAGTTGGGCGCCCCTGGGCTATACTTGCACTTTCTGACTTTTCCTTTAGAAATCTTCATAAATTAACCACTGAAAACTCCGTCTGGATCACTGAAATATTCATGTGCAACATGAAATGCTGTCGTGAGACGCTCCTCCATCGTGAAACGCTCCATTCTGAGTCTCTGCTTCAGGTTCTGTTCAATATAACTGACTTTGACTGACAAACTATTGACAAAAACTCCATGCTTGATATTGCCCAAAACTGTGTTTTACATCATTTTAGCAAGGTTTAGACTTTTTAATGCAAAATGCATTGATGAAGCAAAAAATTTGGTTTGGGTACAACAATGCCCTCCGAGGAACCAATAGGGCTTTTTCCCTTGGGCTGCAACACTCCCACAAGGGGTTGACGGAGAAAACTGGCGCGCAGGGCTCCCATCTCTCTCCACCTGCAGAACACGAAACAAAGGATCGGGGTTGCAGGCCACTTTCTGATTAGCACGAACCTGCTGGGGTGAAGAGTGGCTTTGCTCGGTGTAAGGAAGCTGGTACTTTCACGGCCAGGGATAACATAGATCATTCTCCATTTCATCTGCAACACTTTGGGAATGTGCCTGAGATTTGTGTAGATGGTCCAATTCACAACAAGGAGGAATTCCTTCGCGACAATGCCCTCATTTGCAGGTTTGTTAAAACTTGGCCTAAGCTATGTGATCTCCATTCATGGATCAATTCCATCTAGAAGGAGGGATTGGAGGATGAAATCAATATCTTCCCTCGTGCTAGGGGCTTTTTCATCCTTGAGTTTGAGTCTCACAAAGACAAAGAAAAGGTGGTAAAAAAATGGGCCGTGGGTATTTCAGGGTGACTTCCTGTGTATGAAAGCTCGGTATCCCTCCTTGATCCTCACACAGAAACCTTCAACTCCTCCTTTCTCTAGGTTTGATTACCATACCTCCCAATACAATTTTGGGAGTTGGATTGTTTGCAAACCATTGGAAATGGTTTGGGTAAGTTTTTATGCACCGCGAAAGAAACAATTAAGTATGAAAGCACCACCTGCACTCGGATATGTGTGGAAATGGACCTCTCCCATGGTCTCCCAGCTAAGATTTCATTAAAGGTGGTCGAGAGACTATGGAAGCAACAAGTTGATTACGAAAGGATTACTTTCAGATGTAGGAGGTGTTTTTCAACAGAGCATCATACACCACAATGTCCCAAAGTAAAAAGCCATGAGTTTGGGATCCAATCCTCTCAGAGCACCCCCACATGGTGGATCAGTGTTGAGCCTCATCATTATCTAATCTCTTCACAATCGGTTTCGTGCTCTTTTGCAGCTCCTTCGCCTGCATGTTCAAAGGTAATTTCCACTTCTCCAAAAATCTTAAATCTTCGGGCCGTGGGGCTCCGTCTAACAATTATGCTCCCTCAAAGGAAACAAAAGTTATGTCTTCGAATGTCTCGGTGCTTGGTGGGGATGGAGCCAAGGATGATATCAGTGATGTTCGGGGAAGGTCAAATGACTTGAGGAGAATGCCCTCTTCAAACAAGGAAAATCAAAGCACTGTGGATTCCTCCTAGGATGAGCATGGATAGACAGAGGTAAAGAGGAAAAAGTCACCCCCTGGCATGCACCATATACTGCCTAGATCCTCAGTGAAAAAGGGAAACAATGAACAAAATGAGATATCAAGGATGAGGTCCCCCGTATGTGGCCTCACTGGTTCATAGCTCCAGTCAAAAGCTAGGGTGCTGCCCCTTAGCAGCGATTTAACAAACAAAAAAAAAACAATCCACTTAGAACTTGTCATAAAACTTGTACGACAGGCAGAAAAGTAATATTCCCAATGGAATATTATATAAACTTTTGCAATTGTCATAAATAATCTTGCAACTATAATGTATCTATGCAAATATTCGATCAAACTTGCCAATTTTCACAATGCAAGCTCATTGACATTTCATCAAACAGTTGGCATTCTGCTGGTCTGTGTTGTTGCCTTTCAATTTGTTGTGGATTAACATTAAAATTAATCATTGAATTCTCAATCCCACATATAGATAACATTTCATTTATTCCAAATCATTGCATTATATATTCAACAGGTAATTATTTTTAACTTTGTGCCTTATTGTTACAAAATTGCATACTCAGAAATTTGCAAACAGATCCTGAAATATTAATGAGATGCACAGATACAGCAAATTAAATCTTAAAATATTATTACCAAATGCTGACCTTGTTGACCTTTTATGTGCTGAGCTGTCACAAATCCCAATCAGCATTCTTTACAACCCTTATTAGCTGTACAACACCCCTTTACCAAGTGCAGCCCCTCTAAGAAACGTACGGCAGGTTTCACTAGTCTTTGTATGGCTGTGATGGAAATTTCTAAGGCCTATATGCCTTTTTCATGCATGAGTCTCCTTTGTAGATGCTACAGTTGGCTTTGGTCAACCTTGCGAAGGCCACGCTAGCATATGTAAAAGGCTTCAAGCCTTCATAAATATGGTACAGCTGGGTTTAACTCAGCTTGTACACAATATATAATATTTTTATCTCATTCACTTTCTGCCCTTGCACACACTGCATTATATTTTGTACTTTTTCACCAATGCACACACCAAAATAACAATTTTATTATTTGCCTACAAATTTAATAAATTTGTGCCTATGCACTTAGCAAATCTATAAATTTGTGTCTTTTGGAAAGATGATTCTTTTCAAACAATTTCTCGCACAAACTCCTTCAAATCTGCACACCTACGAATCCTATATGAATTCGCCTCTAAATTTGAAACGAGGGTTTCTATCCCCATTAGCTAAATCTTCAGCACACTGTCGATCCTTGGCTGGAATCGCACTGCCTTCTGGGTATTTGTCCGTCAGAAAAACGATTGAGGTTTTCATCCCTTCGGTGAGAAATCTGGCTGCGGGCACAAATCTCCAAGAGAAATAAACAATAACCAGAACATCCAATCTACTCAAATGAGACCCCCCAACTCTCTTTTATAATCCTCTTGGGAAAATTCCAAAAGTTTTAATTATAAAATTCGCTTTTTAAATATTTATTCTTTTTCCTCATAAAAGTGACTTTATAATATTTTAATCTTTTTATTTGAATCACTTTAATAAATAATTAATTAATTAAATATAAATGTCCCAACTATTATTTCAAGACAAATTAATATTTAATTAATTAAAATAAACTTCGAGGTGGCCAATCTGAAAAACGGGGACATTACAAGAACCCTTGTCAAATAACACTAATGATATTGTATGGGTCTACTCAAGGTGATGCAAGCTAGGAACAATCTGATAAGATGTAATGTCCCCATTTTTCGGTTCTCTTGCACTACAGTTGGCTCTGACCTTTTCGGTGTGTCAGCCTTATCAGAGGGGTTATTTGTTGTTACCACTGATCTTAGTTGATCTAAAGGACTTAGATGGCACTTTCCGAAGTTATTTTTGGCTTTTCGTATGTTCTCCAAGATTCTTGGAGAGAGCGCCTTTTATAGTAAGTCACCCAATCGAATCCAATTCTCATTATTTATCATTGGTAACACTTGAGTGCAATCAGTTTTCGATTCCAATGCTTTTTGACAGTTTTCAGAAATCAAATGTATTAATGAGCTACAATTTAATTACTTTTACTATGATTGCTAATTTTATTAAAATAATTTAATGGGCACCTTAAGTATAATAGCTCGTTGGAATGAGAATTGAAATTTTTAAATGTTGGATGTCAATAAAGTGATTTTTGGTGCTGGAAATGTTTAAATAATAATATAAATCACTTTTTGGAGTAATAAAGCGTACTTAATTTATAAAGTGATTTTATATTATTTTCCGAAAGGCTTCCAGAAATGTTATAAAAGGAGTTTTGTGAACTCGTTTGGATTATTCTGGATATTGTTTATTTCTCTATTGGATATTTGTGCCTGTGGCCATATTTTTCATTGGAGAGACGAAAAACCCAATGGTTTTCTGACAGACGAAAACTTGGAAGATGGTATGATTCCAGCCAAGGATCGATGATGTGCTGAAGATTTTGTAAACAATAATGAAAACCCTCATTTCAGATTTAGAGGCAAATTCATACAAGATTCGTAGATGTGCAGATTTGAAGGAGTTTGTGCAAGAAATTGTTTGAAAAGAATTATCTTTCCAAAAGACACAGATTTATAGATTTGCTAGGTGTGTAGATACAAATTTATTAAATTTGCAAGAAAATAATAAAATTGTTATTGCAGTGTGTGCACTGGTGAAATATCAGAAAATATAGTGCAGCATGTGCAAGGGAAAGTGAACGAGAAAAAAATAATAAATATTGTAGTACCAGCTGAGCATTACCCAGCCGTACCTTTTTATGCTTTTGGAGGGGGGTCATACCATATTTTATGCACCCCATATAAAGAGTGATCTGTCCAAGAAGGCTTTAAGCCTTGTAGAAGAGTCAACACAACTTAGTAATGGCTGCCTATCACTGCGCAGCCTCCTAGAAAGTGGTTTGCAGCTTTTAAAGGACTGTTGTATCAAGAAAACAAGGAGCCGTACCTTCATTATGAAGCCATAAAACTATGTGGGGAAGTTAGCATTGCTGATTGGGCATTGGAGACACATCAGCATTTGAGGTCAGCTATATTTCAATAAATATTGATCAATATTAAAGTTGTTGCTGCTGTATGTGTTTTCTGTGCAATATCATTCTAAACAGCAACACAAATTATTATATAAAATTCATTTGTAATCATATTTAGGAAATAACTTGTATGGAAAAGTTATTAACTATATGCAATGGTTGGAAAGTGGATATTGTGAAGTTTATTTGAGATATCTATTTAAATAACTTGAAAATAAAACCCAGAACAGTTGAAACATAACTGTTTGACGAAATGCCTGTGTATCAAACACTGAAAATTTGCAAAATTTGGTATAGAAAATTGGTCCAAGGTATTTTCAGTGGTTTCAGAGCATGCATGATTATTTATGTCGATTGCAAAACTATAGAAAATATTCCATTCAGGATATTGCATAAGAGTCCCAATTGCTAAAAGAAATGTAGGTGCAGGCAAAAAGGAGCATTAGATCTTGTATGGCAGCCTTAGGACAGTACAGCGGCAGCTGATATGGAGTAAAAATGTCTGAAAAACCCCTGCCAATTTGCTATCAAATGTCTGATTCAAAGGTTGAGTAAAGCATAAACTAGGCACAGTAATATATGATTCCCAAACCCCGACAAATATTGATGATTTGATGAACTGCTCACAAAAATAAATCGTTCCAGCTGAAATAAATCACAACAATAAAGCTCAAATGCAATCCCTGAATAGAACCACGACTAATGGACAATGTGTTTTCATCCTTAGATCCACAACAAAAAGGGTTTTTGTCTTCCAAATCTCTCACGCCAAGGCTTTCCACTTTTCATACTAGAATGCTAAAATTTGAAAATCGAATTCAACACAATGACAAATACATGATTTTTTTTGAGTATTTTCCTTTCCTTTATAGGCGCCCTTTTTAGGCCCTCAATTAAAGTTTACTTTTTCATTCTAAGTGTTTAAAAAACACTTTTTAAATAAAGTTATTACATAGTCCTTATAATGTCTCATTTAGATGGCTGCTCTAATAATAATATTTAAGTTGCCCTTTTGAAAAGGTGATTGGGCCCAACATAGAATACTATTATTAAATGATTTCCCTTAGTTTGTCCCTTAGCCTACAGGAAATAAAATAGGCAACGGGTCTTCAAGTAATTCCTTTATTCTTGAGAAGGGGACATGACAAGCAGCTTACCTTCCTATGGTCCTAAGAAAATTTAAAGATCCTCAAATCCACTTCTGAGTGCCATGACTCTGCAATTGCATTGCGAACCTTTGCTTGCCATCCATCTCATATTAGGCCACAATCCACCATCCAATTCAAATCAAGAGCATATCACACTAAATCATTACAATATGAGGTTGTGGCCAAAAGCCCAAATTTGTTGGGTTGTTTTAGAGAGCAAAATATCAACCTTTGATTAAGCATCTTCACAAATTTTCTAACAGTTATGGAGTGTAAGACAACATGCGTCCCTAGCACTCCAATTATGCAGCCGAGATTAATGTAGTTGGCACATCACTTTATTGACAACGCAGGGAAGGGCTCTAAACCCATTACAAACATTTAACCATTACAAAGCATAGAGAAAACAACAGGTGAAATCTGGCCACCAAGCCAGTCCAAACAAAGAAACAGCAAACAAATAGCAAAATAGAAAAAAACAGCAAACACAGAACTAGACTGACAAATATAATTCCAATCTTTGGACAAGGAGTCCATAAGCTCCTCCCAACAAGCAACTTCCAAGGTCTACTCTGTTCTTCATATGTTTCTTCTTAGTCTCCTATTGATCTCCCTCCTGGTCCTGTTTCTTCTTCTTCTTCTTAATCTTTGACTGACTGTAACCACCCCAATCACAGACTTCTTCATGATGCCATCAGTAATTTTCACAAGTTCACAGAAAGCTTTCTCCATTTTGGACAGCTTTTATTGCCCTCATGGTCTTGCTCAGCCATTTCCATAGTACTAACTCTGTTTTGAAGGTCTGCAATCTCTGCATAATAGGTGTCCAAAGGGTCCCCTTGCAGGTTTGTCTTCTCAACTCTCTGGTGCACCTCCTGGGCTTCCTCAACATTGATGTCCTCATCCCCAGACACCATCCTTTCCCCATCACCAGAAGAAACCGACACATTCTGAGGGGAGAGGGAGAGGGAAGCTTCAGCATCATCCTGATGGGGCTGTTCCACAGAATTGCAATCCAGTTCAGGATCAGGAGGAAGGAAATCCTCCTCAGTATCATCATTAACCTCCTCTGCATAATCAATCTCAACATTTTTCATCTTCAAATCAGACAAATTTATAATTTATTACCACAATATTAGTTCACTTTTTACACTTTAATTGATTGCCCTCTATTACATATTTTGCAATATAACAAAAAGTTTTGTGCTTGAACTTCATTTGGACATATTAATACAAATTATCTTGGGATATTGTCTTTATTTCTTTTTGCATCAGCTAGTTTCTTTCTCCCTTTTCCACCCAGCAAATAGATTAGGTAATAGTGAGTTAGAGGAGCTAGCTTAATCTGAAGGTTGCTTGAACTTAGGAGAAAATTCTATTCAATCTTCTAGATTGTGACTTCGGACTAGCAGACTGTAATGTCCCCTTCCTAGGCAGTACAGTTGTGTCTGAGGTTAGCCTATCATTCAGATCCTCGTAGGCTGGCAGAAGTGTTTAGAGGATCACTTTAGGCAGTTATCCAGCGTTTGGGTGTTGATGATCAATGACAGCGACAGTCATATATTCCAGCCTGATCGCATTTACAAGAAACAATTAAATGATTAGCCTTCAGCTATTTAATTATTGAGTTCAATGTTATCTTGAGTCACATCCTTTGGAAAATATTAGTTTATATTTGTTATATAGAAAAGAGCGCTTATGCTTAAGGACACGATTCTCTAGATAAGACGACTTCTTAATTGAAAAGTCATGATCTTGTTGGAGGCCGACTTAAGGGTGGTGAAAGGTTGCGTCTTTCACTATAGTTTGTATTTATATTGCCTCCTTGCTCTCATTCGAATCATTCATTCAAGCTTTCACTTATTCACTTCATTCATATGCGAATTCCTTCTAAGGCAGTTCGACTGTGTTGAAATCTGAGTTTCATCCATTTGAAGATAGCAATACTTTTCTGTATCTGCATCAGTTTGTGAGGCCTGTTGGTAGCCTTCATATTGATCTATTTGTAAAGGAAATCATTGTTGTATTCTTTCAATAATATAAGAGATATTATTGGCTGGGTTTTTCTCCCTCAAGAGGAGGGTTTTCCCAGGGTATCTGCTGTGTTATTGTGTCTGATTTTGAATTAATTTTCTGTGCACTTAATCTGATCACTAAATTTAACATGGTATCAGAGCGGGTTTGAGAAGATCGTGATCAGATTTACAGCGATACTCTTTTCTCTTCGTTTTAATTCTTTGTCTATCTCTACATCAATCAAGATGGTGATCGGATTGAAGATCGAGGATAGACTCAAGGGAGCTTCCAACTTTACATCATGGAGGTTTAGAATCATGCTCACATTGGAGGAGAATGATTTGGCAGAGTTTGTGGAGACCAAAGTTCCCGAACCTAAAGAGGAAGAAGAGAAGTTGCAATGGAGGAAGAAAGACATCAAGGCGAAGAAGTTGTTGGTTGATTCCGTCAAAGACCATATTGTGCCGATTGTCTCCAAGTTAAAGACAGCGAGGGATATGTTCAAAACTTTGGAGGAAATGTATGAAATCAACAACACCAGCCGGGCACTTGCCTTGAAGCAACAACTTCATCATGTTAAGATGGCAGAAGGAGAATTTGTCATCACCTACTTCATGAAGATTTCCGAATTGAGAGATCAGCTCTCTACCATTGGTCATATTGTTGATGACAAGGATTTGACCATGCTAGCTCTTAATGGTCTTCCTTCATCTTGGGAGTCTTACATTCAAGGAATCAGTGCGAGATTGAAACTTCCCAAGTTTGATCGATTGAGGGCAGACTATATTCAAGAGGAGCCGAGGTTGGCTGCGAGAGGTATTGGTCGAAGCTCTACAAATGAAGATATTCATGTTCTTTCCGCTCAATCATCAGAGAAGAAAGGAAAAAGAGGAAAGAAAAGATACTTCAAGAGGAATAGAGATAAAGGGCCAGATGGTGCTCCCGCATTCAAGAAGAAGTGGGACCTCTCCCAAGTTCATTGCTTTCGTTGTGACGAGTTTGGTCACTATGCAAAGGATTGCCCAACCAGGCCTAATCAACATGCTTCATTTGCGGATATGAATAAGTTTTCTCCTCAAAAGGATTCTAGGGAATTTCTATTCTAAGTCATGGGCCTGTGTTCAAGCCGTAAAGGTTGTGTGCTGATCTGTGCTCAAAAGCAGCGTATCTTGCATCCTTTAGAATATTTAAAGAGATAAGTATTCTTTGTTTGTTAAGTTATATCTTTTATTTGGATTGTGTAATTAAAGAGAGATAGTGGTTTCTCTTGAATTGTATTCTCTAGCATAAAGATCCTTTAAAATTACTGTTTCATGCTAATTATGTAGATCTCTGAGTGTGACATTGAGATGGAAAAGAGAATTGCATTTTCGTTGTGATAGGTTGATCACATCGATATCATTCTCTAATGCATGAACTGTGATTAGAGCCTTGACTCTTGGAGAGAGTTGGTTCTACTTGCTAATTGCATAACGCATTCAAGGAATTTGCAGTTGTTCAAATTGTCTTTTGTTGAGAGGAGTAAAAGTTGGAAGAAAAGAGTTATATCAAAATCATATAAAGATAAGTTCTTTATTCCTTCATTATGATTCTTTGATATATTTATTTGTTTTAATTATTTATAAATTCTTATGTGTTCATGCTATAACCTGAGATAGTAAACCTTGTATGATTCTAGTCTTGATATTTCTTTGGATAGTCATAAACTGTTAGTAATCTCTCTAAATGCTTTGTGAACAGCTAGAAGCAGGAAAGTGATGAGAGATTGCTTAGCGATGAAAAGATTGAGGCATCTTATGAGGAAGTCATGCCAACCAAAGAAATGATCAAGCATGAAGTCACAACTTGCAGCCATGGGACTGAGTTGGTGGCTAGAGGGAGTTCACTTCCAGAAGTCTTCTTTGCAAGCTCTAAAGCAGGGATCAAGAGGGAGTTTTATGACTCACTAAGAAAAAGTGAAGGTTGTAGTGTTGCAAGGCCAAGTACTTAAAGATTCAGAGGGAGCCTACTGAACCTATAGAAGATGGTTGTGTTGCTGATCGAAAGAGCACCTTTGGATGCTGTTTCAGTTGAGGTCTGCGATGACTTCCTGGTGTAGCAGGAAGCAATCTTCAGTGGCACTGAGTACAGCAGGGGCTGAGTTTATTGCAGCTTGTGTGGCAGCTCGAGAAGTAGTGTGGCTTCGTAAGCTCCTTGCAGGATTGTCTGGACAATCAATGGAGCCTACTATCATTCTTTATGATAATCAGTATCAGTGATCCTTGATAATGAGTTCTTCTTTGAGAGAAGTTCGAGGTGAAATCCCTTGTTAATGCATTTTCCTCTGAGACGGAGGAATTTGAGGTGCAAGCCCTTGTTAATGCATTTTTCCTCTGAGTCGGAGGAATTTGAGGTGAAAGCCCTTGTTTCCACCCTCTGAGTTGAGTCATGGTGGATGTCATGTGTGTGACTCCATGACATATGTTTTACTTGTGTTTCACCCTCTGAGACAGTCATGGTGAAAAGTCATGTTGAGATGACAACATCACGCAAGTGATGAACACTCGTACTTACCATAGTATGGTTGTAGCCATTATGGTAGATATCATGTTGAGGCAATATCCAATATCACGTTGAGGTGATATTTATCTTTTACCATAGTTTGGTTGTAGCCATTATGGTAGTTATCGTGTTGAGGCGATATCCAATATCACGTTGAGGTGATATTCTTTCTTTCACCATAGTATGGTTGTAGCCATTATGGTTGATATCATGTTGAGGCGATATCAGATATCACAATGAGGTGATATTCATTTCCACATTTGGTTGTAGCCATTGTGGTAGGCATCACGTTGAGGTAATATGTCTTGTGCAGCTGGAAGTATACTCCTTAGCTGAGAGGGAGTGTTGATGATCAATGACAGCGACAGTCATATATTCCAGCCTGATCGCATTTACAAGAAACAATTAAATGATTAGCCTTCAGCTATTTAATTATTGAGTTCGATGTTATCTTGAGTCACGTCCTTTGGAAAATATTAGTTTATATTTGTTATATAGAAAAGAGCGCTTATGCTTAAGGACACAATTCTCTAGATAAGACAACTTCTTAATTGAAAAGTCATGATCTTGTTGGAGGCCGACTTAAGGGTGGTGAAAGGTTGCGTCTTTCACTATAGTTTGTATTTATATTGCCTCCTTGCTCTCATTCGAATCATTCATTCAAGCTTTCACTTATTCACTTCATTCATATGCGAATTCCTTCTAAGGCAGTTCGACTGTGTTGAAATCTGAGTTTCATCCATTTGACGATAGCAATACTTTTCTGTATCTGCATCAATTTGTGAGGCCTGTTGCTAGCCTTCATATTGATCTATTTGTAAAGGAAATCATTGTTGTATTCTTTCAATAATATAAGAGATTATTGGCTGGGTTTTTCTCCCTCAAGAGGAGGGTTTTCCCAGGGTATCTGCTGTGTTATTGTGTCTGATTTTGAATTAATTTTTTGTGCACTTAATCTAATCACTAAATTTAACATTGGGAACATCACTCCTTCAATTGATTCAGGTTTGGGCCTTTGCAGACACTTTCAAAATGGTTTACAGATACTTACTATTTATAGTAAGTCAGGCAGGCGAGAGCTGCTATTTTGGGCAGGGCACCTGGTTCAACTGGTTAGCTCAGTTTCGACCCAGTTTGACAGTTTGTTGAGCAAATGAAGCATAATGGAGTATTTAATAATAATTAAATGATTATTATTTTGACTTTATGTTATAAAGTCACTTTAATGAAATATTAAAGTGATTAATTATTAATGGCATATTATAAAGTATTTATAATAAAGGAGATTTATTATTATAATGAGTATTTATTTATTCATTAAGAAAGGACACCATTAATCAATTATATTGCCTAAGTCAAAAAGAGGCGAATTAATATTATTAAATGCATTTTAATTGATTTTTGAGAAGGGGTCGAATTCTTGAGAGAGGGTATATATATTTCCTCAAAACAAATCGAACTCATATGTTGATTATTCGAATTTGTTATCATTTCTCTCTGAGAGCATTGGGGTTTGAGAAACCAGGGTTTCTGCAGATCATCAAATTTTGGAGAACGTTCCCTCTTCAAAATCAGACATACTGAGACTGTGCAATACCAGTTGAAGATTGTCAACAGGGTAACTTCATTCAGAGGTTGCATTCGAGCTTACTGAGGTGGATTCAGACAAGGGGTTTCACAGAGATCCTTCATCTAAAGTCTAAACAATAAGGCAATCTATTTATTCTTGTTCTATGATCTGGCACATTCTTCAAGGGGCTGTACTTTATTTAATGCTGCTGCTAGGGCCGTACTACTGCTGAAAGGCCGTACTTTTTATTTGCAAGTTGAAACACCTTGCCTTTTGGTCTTCTGTTTTCTCCAGTGAGGGCGCCTAGATCTCTGGAGTCTTTTGCATCGTTTCTGAGGCTGGAGACATTAGTTTTGAAGCTGGCCGTACCTTCCTTCATCATTTTATGGCGGCTGCAATAACCAGGTTTTCACAATAAATGTTATTGCCTTTTCCTTTGCATGTTGATTAATCGCAGTTGTAATCATTCAGAAGGATTAATAAACCATCTGGCATCAAGATTTGATCTATATTATGTAGTTTTATGCATCTGGTGTTTTATATTAATTTTCCAAGCATTTTAGTTCAAAATCGTACCTTTCTCTTGTTTATTCAAAAACCCTCAAAAAAATCAAAAATTGCAAAACAAACAAAAAACGCATTCTTAGACAGAAGATTTGGGTTGAGAGACACCTGGTCTCTTACACAGACACAACCAGAAGTCCAATTCACCTAATCAACAATCACATCACTATAAATGGTAATGTATGGCAACACCTAGAAAGCTAGTGTTGAAATCATTCTCTTTGACATGACACCCACATCATGTAAGGATTTTTATTCCAGTTTCTATAGTATGCAATCACTCTTCTTGAATCTCTTTCTATTCTTCATCTAGCTCAAATTTACTTCAAGCAACAAACTTCAATGTTACTAATTAAGTGTTTGAGAGGAAAGAAGGTGCAAGTCAATTCAAGCACATTAACTAGGACTTTCTTGAGCATCATTATACTAGATGTAGTGAATTACATATCTGAGAATGGTTAACCAAACATCATTTTTTGATAATGTCAAAAATGATAAGTGTTACAAAAACCAAGGTTGGATTTCTAATTAAAAAGAGGAGAACATATTGATTGATGTATTAACTTAAGTTTTATGTTGTTAACCAACTAGGGGCACTCCATTCCCACCCAAATCACTTGAAATAGATGGACAAGGTTAGGTACAGTTCTTGTGCATCTTGGCCATAGAAGATATCACAACAACCTAGCATCTAAGCCAAAACATAACAATGCAATCTAATGCAATCCCTCAAGATGGGTTTCTCAAAACATCTTGCTGAAAGCATTGTAGACTATCGGTTGCTTAAAAAAATAAAAAAGAAAAAAGGGAAAAACACAGATGAGTTCCTAAAGCTCAATTTTGATGGAGCTTCTAGGGGAAATCTTGCATTGGCAGTAGAAAGCAAAATTATGAGGGATGCCATAGGGCAATGTATCAGTAATGGGTCTTTCATTTTGGTAACCAAAACTAACATTGGGGCAGAATTGGAGGCTCTACTTAAAGAAGTTAAGTTGGTTACATCTCTTGGTGCAAGAAAGTAGTTGTAGAAGGTGATTCTCAGGTTACCATACAAGGTTCTCAGATTATCATTTCAGGATTAGCAAAGGTATCCACTGTGAACTGGAAATTGAACAATGGTTTAATTGAGACGTGCAGCCTCTGTGGAAAATTCAGGTTTTCTTCATTCACTGCCGAAAGGAAAGTAAATAGGTGTGCTGATTCTCCTGCCAATTCTGCAATAGACCAGTTTTTGTTCTCTAATTTGGTGAGTGAGGCCAAAGTCATGAGAGGGGAAATTCGAGAAGGTTTTCTTCATTCACTGCCAGAATGAAAGTAATAGGTGTGCTGATTTTCTTGTCAATGCTGGAATAGGCCAGTTTTTGTTCTCTACTTTGGTTAGTGAGAGGCCAAATTCATGGGAGTGATTGCTCCCAATCATTAAGTTTGTGTGCCCTATGTTAACAGCCACCCTACTTTGTATTTTGGATTTCCTTGAGAATCCTTTTATCTTCCCATGAGCAAAATATCAGAAAATGATTACTATCTTTGCAAAGGTGGTTTGTTGTAGAGGATACATGGCAGAGTTTGAGCTTGTGTGCAGAGGGAAATTTTTAATTCATCTGCATTTTCGCTACTTCTATGTGTGTTAAGGGTTTTACTTGAGGAAGCAGAAGAGCTCGAAGTTTGTTGATACTCAAAAGTGCTACCCCTAAAATAACTTTAAGATCAATCATATGTGCAGCCAAATGTCAAGTCATTTATGTCACATCAATGTTAATTATAGTAGCTTTCCTATCAAAATAACGAATTCCTTAGGTGTTGGTGTATCTTGGTCCACTAATGATATATGCAAGTTGCTCACCATGAATATTATCAAGTTTTGAATCCTAAAGGAGACACTAGGAGGAAGGAAACAGTGAAGTTAAGGCTAAGGCAAATCCTCTTCAGCTCACAGAAACAAAATCATATATGGAGATTGTCTTCCAAGCATAAAGTGGTCACTTTGGAGGGTCCAATATTCAAGTCAAGAAATTTCAATGCATACTAGAGATCAATCTTTTAGTTTTTGAAAGTTTCTGTTTTTAGAAAAAGCTGTATATTTTTTTTATTTTCACTTTATGCTTTTTGCTATTGTCCCAAATTGAGGAGATAAGCACAAAAATCAGAACTTTCTATTTTTATTAAGTTTTTTTGCTTTTTCTACTTTTCTGTCAAGAGGCGGTGGATGGTAGAAGCAAAAGGTTACAAAAGTAGTTTCAAGTTGTCATGTGAAAAATGGAATAAATTTAAAAGAGATTCAAAGTTGTGAGTTAATCATTCAAAAATTGGTATTGATGACAAAAACCTCCACAAGTTCTACTTTTAAGCATCAAGTCAAGAAAGTTCCATCAAGTGCCAACTTTGCTAGTTTTCACAACTTCGCATCATTGTCAAAAGTTCCACTTTGGCATAAGTGGCATAATTCTCCCACTTGGTGTCAATCCACAAAGTGCCAATTTTCATAACTTGGCATTATCAGCATAAAACCTCCATCAAAAAGAAAACCAGTGCCTAAAGTCAATCAAGCACCAAAATAGCATGTTTTTCTTACCAAAACAAAGATAGAGTTAAAGCAGAAGTGGTGCCCAAGTTAGCATATGGGCCCAAGTGAAGGATGAACATCAAATAAAGTGAAATAAAGGAGAAAAAGGGATGAATCTAAGCCCTCTATTCAAAGTGACACCCAAAATTAAGCATATCAATATCTTATTATTTTTTAAAGAGATGAGCATCAATTAAAGCAAGTTAAAGACAAAGTCAGAAGATCAAATCCCTTCTTCAAATGGACACCTAAGACGTGAAGCAAAAATGGAAAGAAAATAATATAAAATATTGCTTTCAAAGGATGAGGATAGAATTGCTTTCAAAACAATTATTTTATTATTTATGAAATGTCAAGCAGCTGTGAAGGCTATAAATATTTTCCATTTACACATAAATGGTAATGAGAGTTGATACCAAACTTATGCTGCAAAAATTGTCATTCAAGTTCAAGGCCAATTAAATTGTTAAGTATCTTTGTGTGAATAATGCAAAGTTGAAGCTTGCTTATGCTGGCAAGACTTCCATTCAAGTCCAATCCTAAGTGTTGTAATCGTTCAATTAAATTGTTAAGTATCTTTGTGTGAATAATGCAAAGTTGAAGCTTGCTTATGCTGCCAAGACTTCCATTCAAGTCCAATCCTAAGTGTTGTAATCGTTCAAGGAAGAATCCACTTAATAAGATCTATATTAACTTTGTGTAGCATGTTGGAATCCATGAAGCAGCTTTGAATGTTTTGTGATAATTAATTGTCTCCATCCATTCTTCTTCTAAGTGTTGTTATTTCCAAGTGTTATGTTTTCTCCAAGGTCAAATTAGTCGTTGATATAACTCCAAAGATATTTATTTTAATCTTTGGATAAGTGTTATTATTTACATTTTACCTATCACAAATTGAGAAACCTCATTGGTGGGATAAGAGTTCTTCAAAGTCTCATACTCTAGCCTATAAGATCAAAAATAGATAGGTCAAATTTCCTTATTTTATCTTTACGTGAAACCAAAAACACAAATTGTACAGTGATTATATTAGAAGACTTATTTTTGTTTTAGTTTTAAGAATAGAATAAATTAGTGAGCTTCCCCTACAAATTTGAAGAGAGGCTTTCCCATCCATTGTTATGCTTTGTGTTGTAATGAAAGTGAAAAATTAAAACACTAACAATGTTTTTATATAGCAACTTCTTGAAGGTACCATTCTAGTCTTTTGGCATAGGATTTTTTCCAAGAGCAGTCAAGGGAAGGATGAAGTTGCAGCAGCGTGGAGGAAAAGTAAGAGACTCTTGAGTATAAGGGAGCGGTCTTAGATAGGTGCCTCAAGAAAGATATTGTCATTTCTAATCTGGGCATGCTGAAATTTGTTAACAGGATTTTAGGGCAAGAAGGAATCACAAACACAAAAGTCATTAGGTCCTGTGCCACTATTGCAGTGGATTTCAAGGATAAAATAAAGGCAGGTGGGTTGCAGACCTGGATGTTTTGAAAGGAATTTTCCAAACAGTGATTCCAGCAATGGAATGTGTGCAAGTTGGACATAGCTCAAACAAGGACGATACCGTGCAGCAAGAAGAGACTCCTACAAGGATCCTAGATGATGAAATTCAGGCCCTATGCAAGGAAAATAAAGGCATTTTTTGAGCAGAAAGAAGTCACAGCAACTTATTATAAGGACGTAGTACTTTGTGAGGACAGGCTGCATGTAATCCACATCAAGGGGCGATTAGGGGTCTCCAACATTTTTATTTTGCCTTCTCTGTCCTGGGAAGGCTTGGTGCATTCAAAGAAGATATCATTCTTGGGGCCTGGAGTGCAGTTCAGGACTTCAAGTGAACAGGGAAGACTGAAGAAAAATGTGAAATCAAAGAGGAAGGCAATTGTCCTTAAGTAACTCAGTGTACTGAGGAGGATATGCTCACTTCTGGAAGTCGCAGACTGGGGGAGGCTCTGACTGGTTTGGACAGATCTTCCTCAGGGGCTGCTGGCCGAATTGGTGTAGGGTGGTAGTGTATAATGATTTCGTCTGTTCCTTAGGATGGATGGGCTTGATGCTATTTGCTCTAGGGTGACAGGGTGTTGTATATTTCTTTCCGTATAGCTAGACGGTGATGATGACAAGCAAATTCTGACTTTTGTTATCTGTAGCATTGCATTAAAACGATTATATTTTACAGGTGAAGGTCCTAATAGAACCCTCAACAACTAAAAAAAATTATGAAAGAGGATTAGCTCAGAAATGTGTTACCTCTCAATTTTAACACTCCTACGAGACAACATGATTGTAAGGAAAACAGGAACCATTGCGGCGCACAAGTGCTTCAATGTATGGCCACTTATAATATGATGAGTCAGCTTGTAAATTGGCTTGTCTTCTGCCTCTTCAATTTTAGCCGAGAGATAAAATCCTATAAAATATCAAACAGATATTTACAAAACAAAATAAAATATTGAAACTTGTCTGCAAAAGAGAGCATATAAGGAAGTACATATGAAAAAAATTGAAATAAAAATCATAAAATAGAAACAAAAACTTCTATCTCTGAACTCATGCAGATTCTTTATGCATTTTATATGGAAAAGCGAAATCAGTTAGACATATGTTTTGGAAATGTACAATGCAAGGACCTTTAGAGCTTAGTTTACAGACCTAAGTCAAGTATTTATTCATTACTTCACTCTCTTGTGAAGGTACTCTTATAGGGGATACTAGGATAATTGGAGATAGGTGCAAAACTTTTGTCACACAATATAACTTCTACCATTGATTCCCTTGAAGTCAATGTAAGCCAACTTTTCATGAGGATAGTTCCTAGCTAGGCTTATGGGAGGCCGTTCAAGTAGAATTTAGCTATGCTTGTAAAAGAAAAACTTTTGCTTTAGTAAAGATGTTGATTATCCTCTACAGCACAGGCTAAGATATCAAGTTTTCTAGCTTTTATTGTAATTCTGTTGCTAAGCTGAAGTAATTATCATGTATATTTCTGCAAACACGAAGAATGATCCCATTCAGCAACAAAAGAAGCATTATATAAAAATTGCACGTGTGCATAGTGTGTGAGAAAATCTCTCAACAAAGCTTAATGTGGTGTTAAGAAGCAAATTTCCCCATTAATAATTACAAATCAAGGAAGATAAATGGTAATCCTAATGAAAGAATGTCATTAGAAACCTTGTCAATTACTATTACTAGATACATGCCAAAAACAGGTGAAACTGAATTCCCCTATGCAACTATAACAGTTCCTCCAAGTCATGAAATGTGCTTTCATTAAGGAGCTGATCACAAACCTCCATACAAAAAAATCTAGGACCTAAAGGCACCTGAAAATGGCTACTTAAAAAAGGATGAACATAGGGAAGTTCCCATTCCTCTATCTAGTGAATAAAAATATGAATCCATTTGACACTCCTTTTAAGTACAAATTCATTGATTTATGGTCGTATACAAACAATGACTGTTGAAAAACATGGTCTACAGAAATGAACACGGGTTTCATCTATTCATGATTGTCATTTGTAGAATATTTTTATTATAATTATTCTAAAATTATTAAACACACTTAACTTTTTTAAGTAAAGAACATTGAAATATATGTTAAAGTAAAAGACAGATAACAAAATTCTCACATCAAAACAAAATGTTAAATTGGGACATTTACAAATAACTTAGAAAGGCTCAAGCATTTCAAACTAAGAAGCAGCTTAAAGAAACAAACTGTAGGACTAAAACAATCTATGAGGAGAAGACACAATTCCTTAATTTAAGTTATCAATCCTACTAACATAAGGCGAGAACATAGTTAGGCAAATAAGAAGCAAACTTCCTTCACCATTCAACACCCAGTCCATGGAGAATCCATCCACTTGACCATCTTGCAGCATATTCGTAACATCCCCAATTCTAGCATTTGATAATGTTGTTGTTATTGGTTATTAGTTGTTTGATACAGCAGTGGTTTTGGACATATATTTTAGCTTCTATTATGATATAACTTATTTATAATCAGTTGATGTTGAATAAAATTATATGATCTTTCTTTGATTATTTTTGCACACTACTGCACTGCTGATAGCCAATTTTGGTTGCAGGACTGTGGGGGAGCAGAAGAGAACTACACAAGTATTGTGCAAGAAGCATAGGCAATGGTGTTGAGGATTCCTTTAAATAATTATGATCACTATGAGTTTTGTCTAGGTTTTCAAAAGTTGTAATGTAGTGTTAATTTTTTGTGTTCATTGATCATTGTGTGGTCTATGCCCTTGTGCTTGGTCTCAGTCACTTTGTATATACTTGTTTGCAACTAAGTCTAAACCTAGAAGGCTAGAACTAAGTTTCCTACCTATGAATTTACTCTAACTCTATGTCTCTCAACCCATTTGAATGGAAACTTGGACTCATTTTTTATTATTCTTTATTCTCTGATCTGTGAAACTTTAGCCAAAATCTTTGGTTTGAGGAGAAAATTTATGGCAACTTCCATTCAAGTCCTTGAGGACTTGCCCTCACTTCAGTCATTAATGGATATTAAGAACCCTTCCCTCAAAAGAAAACAAACCATGCAACAATCAAGGTTAGTTTGGAGTTTGGGTGGAATTAATGCTTCGTAAAGGGTTTCAATCTCTTGTTTTTCATCCTCACACCATGCAAAGAGTGATGTGACCATCGGCTATGATGAAACTGTTGACATTTCATGCCACCATTTGATGACCTATCATTGATAACCGATCCAAGAGATCCCACTGGTGGCACCTTTTTTTGCTTGTGCCACCCCCTACAATAAATGCCTCATTTTGCAAAATCCCAAATTTTGGTTAAATATGGAATTGTCAGGCTTTCACTTACCTTCTTCCCTGCATCCCTTCTCCCTAGCCCCCGATCCCTTCCTTCTAAAAATCAACTAAGTGTTGATGTTTCACGGGTCGGGCTTCGGCCTTTACCTCTTGCCTCTGTTATGGTAAGAAGTAAGCCTACCCTCTGACCCCCGACTACCGATATGCTCTCGAAAAAGTGACTAAGTGTTTTCCTTTCACATATCGGGGATCGGGCTTCCCCTTTACCCTTTCCTCCGTTCTTCCTTTCTTTGCAAGCATTAAACCCTCCTCCCATACCCCGAGCCCCAACGACTTACTTTCAGGTGTCAGGGTTCGCTCATCCCCTTTACCGTTTATCGCTTCATGGTAAATGGTAAGTTGTAAGGCATCCTCCTAATGCCCAACCTTCAAAAATCTTTCTCTCCTTCGCATTTCTTCCAGGTTTCTTTTTTCCTTTCTTCCCTAGTATCTTGATCAGTTCTTTAAAAATTCGACTATCCTTATTTTTTAGACTTTCGGGCTTCGCTCTTCCTTCTTACCTCTTACCACTTTGCGGTAAGCAGTAAGCATGGTAAGCTGACCCCCCGACCTCCAATCTCCGATGACCTTTCAAGGATCGGGGATCGGGTTTCCTCCATTCTTCCTTCCCCTTCCCCCTTACGCATTACCCTTTTTGCGATAAGCAGTAAGCTTCTTCCCCAACGCCCAACATCCAATGGCTTCCTTCCTCTCTTCCTCTTACCACTTCACAATAAGTGGTAGAACTCTTGCCCAATCTCTGAAGCCCAACACCGATGCCAGTGCAATGTATAAGTATGAGGTATGGTGAAACGCCAACATTTGACATCTGACAAAGGCAATGTTTTCGACCTTGTAGACAATTTAATTCATGGATAGGCATTTCTTTCGGACCTGAGGGCCCGATCATGCTTGCGATTGGCACGATTTTTACCAATGGCACCATTAATGCTATTGTTTCTTCCTCAACTACTAGAGTTGATTTTTGGAGGATGGTAGGGGTCTTTAATGTTGTTTCTACCTGCTCCCATTAAGGTGAAATGATGCCCATGCCTTCTTTGTGTGCCGCCAACCTTCTTCCTATCAGAGCTCCATCCTTTATCGTGATTTGTTGCAGATTTCATGGGAGTTTTCATCAGGGTTTGTGTGCTCATTAATGTGGTGACTTGGCATGGATACTTGGAGAATTTATGGTGGGATTTCTTCTCAAATCTGCTCACCTAGATATTTGCACGGATTTTGCTAGGGTTTCAACTTGGATTTCTGCCCAATTGTGTGCTTTCTTTCATTTTCACGACCTGCTGAGGGACAAAGGACACTTGGGTGCGTGGCCCAAGAAATGTTTCTTCTTTTTTGCTGTTGTGGAGTTAATGCACCTGATCAGTTAGTTCTACACGATGGATTCTACCCAAGGTATGGTCAAATTTTGTAACCTGATCAGATATTTTGTTATCTTTTGAAAACCCTAGTTGGGTTGGGGTTTGTGCCTGATTAACTTTTGAGTTATGCCTAAACTATAAAGGCAAGTTTTGTATTCTTTCAAAGGGTTCTTCTTTTGGGCTCCTCACACAATTTTCTTTTGCAAACACTGTATTCTACATTCTGCCATTGTAAAATTTGGCTAATGCCTTATATTAATGAAATCTAGCTATCATAACAGCTATTTCTTGCATGTTTGAGTAAGCTATTTTACCTTCATGTCTGAATATGTGTCTTAGTAGGTTTGTTAATGTATTGAGCAATTTGAAGCAAAGAAGAAACAAATTTTGTCTTGGTTTATCACCTTCATTTCCATTTCATGCTCTCTTTCTATCCCTTTTCCTTGTGAGCTGTTAGAGTGGAGTAGTGATAGGTTTTCATGTGATGGGTTAGACCAACACATTTGCACTTAGATTAGAAGAGGAAGTCAGCCTTCTTCGGAGACTCAACCTCATTCGCACAAGGTCCCACACCTTGAGGTTGTTTCCATTGTGTCATTAGAACACTGAAATCTTATTCAGTAGGGTGCAATTTAATGTGACAACAGAAACCATGCCAGATTGGCAGCTCACCACCTCTTATCAGCCATTAATTATGCATTCATTGTTGGAGTTCAGAGGTTTAAGGAAAAAAGAGGGTGGAAGTTTAAAGACTGTTCTAAAAAGTGTAGAAAGAAAAGTCTGAGAAGTGAATAGCTCTTTTGATTCATCTCTAGGATCGGTCTTTGTAAGATCCTTGTAGTTTCCCTTGGAGTGTTGGCTTAGTTGTTCTGGTGCAAAGGTCATTTCTCACTATCACCGGTCAGCTCATTGCTTTACAAGCTTAAGTAACTGAACTCACTGTGCTAAATCTTTAAATTATACTCTATGATCTTAAGTGTTTATAAGAAGGTTGGAGTTGTAGTAACTTTGGTTTCAAGGGGGAATGAATGGAAAGTTGTCATTGTGCACTTAATGGCCTTGGTTAAGCCAATTGAGAACCTCTTGTATTATAGTTACTTGTTAAGTTGCTTTATTCTTATGTAATAATCTATTTTGTGAATGAATCTACGAGTTGTGTTTCAAAGGTAGCATCTTAAGATTATAAATTAAGCTCAGTCTACAAATAGTTTGTATAGCTGTGAAAGTAAGCTAGGATTTACCATGGAATTCTAGGTCTCTTATGATTATCTATAAGTTCATCTTTACAGTATGCTGGAAGTTCTGAATCTGGGGTTGGATGTGCATATGACTGACATTCTTTCAATTCCCAAATCTTTGGAACAGCGAGTTAGAACTAGGGCAAAGTTTAGAGTAAATGTGTTGTTAGTTATTTATGTTCTCACTACTCGATATCTGTTATATTCAAGGTAATATGGTTACTCAAGAAGCTTGTATTTTCAACTGGAGTTGTTGAGGATGCATTTCATGAGAGTGAAACTTAGTCAGACTGTCTTGATTGTTTGTTCATGCTTGAAACTCATTGGTTAGGCCGTTAACTGTCTCATCTTATGAATCTGGGAAGTCTATTGATAACTGCAATGCCTTGCTCTTGGTCTTTAAACTGTGGTTTGTGTTTGATCAAAAAAGATATAAACTGTACTTTAACCTTGAAATTTATATCAAGGTCTAACTCCATAGTTAGGGCTCCAATGAAGAATAGATCAAGACCCAATTAGGGTCATGAATCTCATTCTCAGTTAGTACTCAAGAATGGAGGTTTCACTATATTTGTTTTTGGGTATTATATATCTTTCTGTGGTATTCTAAAACTAGGATTTGGGTCAAATTTGTATATTACCAAGGTGCGGTTGTGATATCCTAGGCATTAGGGTTAGACTTCACTCCAATTCCCTGAATTGCCACCCTTAGGCCATGGCATGGTGACCTAACAGTGGGAGTCCAGGTCAGATTGAGATCTCACTCCATGGAAAGGACATCCCTTCTCTAGCTAGGAAGTTTATGTATGTGTCTGTGACAGTCATCTGATGTTCATGAGATTTTCAAGTATACCACTTCACTCTTGTCTTGGGTAGGGGCTCAATGGTCGTCCATGGTTAGGCTCATCTTGCACAATACCTGTGCAAGGGCTCATCTCAGTACAATTGGAAGTTACTGTTGTTGCATACAAATGGAATCATTCTTCACATTGACCAGTGAGATGTTGATTTGGAGAGTAGTGATTAGTGTATCCTCATTACATTTGTACCCCTTGTGTCAGTTGACTCTGAGCCTCAAACTGATGGTTTATATTGTTATCTTAGACCCTGCTATCGTCAAGATTGGGTTATTATGTTCATTGTTAATCTACTTATACTCTGTAGCCAGACAGTAAACAGTGGCTGAACAGAAATATTGTTTCAGAGACAATATGCCTGTTGTTGGTACTGAAATCAAACAATGGTTCATTAATTTGACCCTCTGAATTAAAAGAAAGATAATTAAATTCTACTTACATACTCTTATAACAAAGAAATGTTTGTTTTATTCTGAATTTTTGGGTGTTCACAATATTCCGTTAATCGGTAAGAATTGTAATGTCAATGGAAGAGAAATGATTGGTACCTGGTGGCCTTTTAGCAGCAGGGTATTGCTGAAACTGCTGAGTTGTCACTGGAGAATCCCTCCTCAGCCTTTCTACTTCTTGTCTAGAGGATGGATATTGCTGGTGACCAAGAGATTTTGATTATTGCTACCACAAGGCCCTATGAGACAACTGCCAGTCAATTTTAGTCTCCCCACAAAGTATCTAACTTTGTCCAGTGTGCTGTTGGACTCAAATAATGGTGTGCTCTCTCAAAGTATTCCTTTGGCAACATACTCACATCAACGATGGTTGTTTAATGCATCTTATTTTGATCACTATTTCCCATTTTGTAGAAAATGGGGTTCCTCTCTCCCATTCCCCAAAAGGTTTGCAGAGACAGACTCTTTCACCCATGCATTTTTTTCCAGCTTGTGGTTAACATTCACAAAACAAAGGCTGTGATTTCCAATACTTTTATGGATGCTAAGTCCACAATCTAGTTTTTCTATAGAGGAAACCATATCAATATCATTACAGCAAATACTTGCCCAGGAGTTCAAATTATTCATTCATCTTAGTTGCACCTCTATGAAGGATATGACTTAAGTCTGTCTTGGGGGGCTGTGCTTTTATATACATTTCTAAGATATGTTACCCCAAGTTTCCAGGACGGGGATGGCAGGGGATGGGAGGACGCGTATCGGAGATGGGGATGGGAGGAAGGCCAATTTTTAGGGGATGGCAAGAGACGGCTATTAAAAAATAGGGAAAATTTAAAAAATATAGAAAATTTCAAATATTCATATGATAAAGCAATCATCATATACATCATAGAACCTTAACACATAATATTAGAGTTCAATTGATATTTTCATTTCATAGAAAGCAATCATTATATATATCATAGATTTGAACTTTAACAAAATTTCATTGCATTCATTGATAAAGTGGCATTTGCATATATATTATATAAAAATTACATCAAAATGCCCAAAGGCTGCAAGTTTCAACTAGAAAATCAAAATGACCAAAATATATAAATGTCAAGTATGTAGTTGTCCCTAATCAGCATCCCCTAATACTACATCAAAATCAGAGTCTAAGTCACTACCACTATGAGAGGCTATCTCATCTTGATCCAACGGAACCCCAAGCAATGCATCATGTGCCTCCTCATCATCAACCTGTGTAGTATCTTCAGGATCAACATCCCAACGTGTAGCTGGAGTTTGACAATACTCAGGTGTATGTAGATCTTGAAGCTGCAAGGCACTATTCACAACCACTAGCTTCTCCGATCGTCTAGAGGTAAGCCTATTCCTCTTAACTGACTAGATGAAGCTATATGTAGACCAATTCCTCTCTATTGCAAAGGAACTAGCAACCTGTGAAAGGAGACGAGTGGCAAGGATCCTCAACTCTGGTGCATCCTTGCCATGCCATGTCCACCATCCAATGAGATCAGTTTGAGCTAATGTAGCTCTATCCATCCTCGCCTCTGGTCTACTAAATGTTGGGCCATGAAGACTCACAAAGGCTAGCCACTGTGCTCTAAGTTTGTTGGACACCTTAGTATACATTTTCCCAAGGGCCCTCATGAAGCCATCTTTCACCCCTTCATCATCACATGGAGGCACTCTCCCAGGTCTTGTTCCATACCAATTGGGATTTAGAGCATAGGCAATCATATGAAGTGGGGTGTTCATAGTGTCCCACTATCATGTCACAATAGGCCTAATGTGCTCCTCATAAAATCCCAAATTAGGGTCCCTACTATGAATTGAATGCTTCATTTCTCCAAGCATGCTATCAAATGTCTCATAAATCTCTCCAAGGCTAGGAGAGTCTGTATCAGCATGTCTTATCACCCACACAACAGGTGAGATAATGGAGCAAATATATCTGCAAAGATTCAAGAATGAACATAAAATCAACAATGCCAATTTATTAATTTCATATCAATAATAAAATGAAAACCATAAATTTAATATTAAAATTAGCAATGTATTAGTTAATAATAAAATTCCCCCCAAACCCGTGGTACCAAAGGGTGTGTTGTGCCAGCTGCACCAGTCACATGAAAAAAGTTTACAAGGCACATTGCAGTTTATAGGGGGACGGATACCCAACCGATTCCTACAGCTAAAAAAAATAAATCAAAATAAAATCAAAAATTTAATACTCAAAATCAACAATTCATTAAAAAATAAAAAATAACAATCTTTTACCTCATTGTGGACCACCAATCATCGTTGAGGATTTTTTGTTTGATACTTTTTCCTTCAGTTGTGTTTGCCTCTGGCCATCTAGCCCACTATGAATTAACCATCATTAATTGAAGAGGCTCCTACACAATCATCCTCTCCAATTGTAATGTCCCCTTCCTAATCTATTTAGCAGTTTGGTAGAGTTAGCCTATTCAGTAGTTCCCATAGGCTAACAAGGTTATGGTTAGGGAACTTTGGTGACAGTTTATCCAGCATGGTGTGGTTGAGAGTTTTGTAACACTTTTTCTAGAGTGTTTTGGGTCATTTCTCCCATACTATTTTTGGTAAGTCAATCTCGGACATCAACAGAGCCAATTGTCCATCCTGCTATTTTTAGAAATGTCATGGAAGCAATTGATATCAATATTTTAATATTTGAATAGTTCGATGCATTTATTTTAAATAACATAAAAATATTAAAGTTTAATTAAATATTTAACTTAAGTTATTTATTTCATAAAGTTGCTTTATAAAAGGGGGTCAAGAGAGACATAAGGGAAAATATTAAAAAAAAAGGTAAGTATTTGTGCAACTTAAGTGGGACCTAAGGTTATTAAAAAGTGTTTTTTTGAAAAAACAATGAAAAAGCAAAAAAGACATTTTTTGAAAAATCAACGAAAAGCAAAAATGCTTTTCCAAAAAAATAGCAAAAAAGCGTTTTTTTTAGAAGTAACAAATAATTAAAAAAAAGTGTTTTTTCGAAAAAATTAGCGAAAAAGCAACGAAAAAGCTATAAAAGAAGGTGTGGGGCTCTCATTTGTTTTATGCTAGATGATATTTGATATTACTATTCTCTCTAGAGAAGTTTGCTTCTTGGTTTGTGAGGACTGAAACCCTCATAGGCAACATTTTTCACGCTGTTGATGGACACAGTCTAGAAGTTTCTTGGTGTTTTCATTCAAGAAACACAATTGAGCAGATTGGAATTCATATTGTTCAGATATTATTGAAGATTGATTGAATATCAGTTGGTGATTGTTGGAGCTAGAGTTTGAAGATTATTATTGCTGATGTTTATGCTTTTTTGGGCTGACCGTACCATTTCCCATGCTAGCCATACACTTCTGCGAAACACTGAAGACTTGTTGCTGGTCATTAGGGTTTTGGGTGTGGTTCAAAGGCTATTTGGAGGCGTCTAGACCTACACGCATCAATCTATATTGATGTTCCATTATTGCTGTTGTCCTTGATGATTGGTGACACTCTAGTTTGAAGATTTCTTCACCAATTCAGTCTTTTTGTTTATTGCACTTTCTGGGTATGTTGGATTTGGATAATAGATGATATTTTATGGACTGGGTTGTAATTATTTTGATGAAAAACTAAGTATATTTGCTGATATAAAAATCTGGAATTTCAGTTGTGTAATCTTGATGTAATACTCAGTTTTGAGTTGAAAATATTATTTCAATATCTTCCATTTTGCTGCATTATATTGTTGTATCAAACATTGCAAATATATCACAAAACATACATCAAAACAAAACCAAAAAAGGCAGAACAGGGCAGCTTATTACAAAATAAAGTAGCTAGCATATCTGGTATCCACAGGCTTAAGAAATTCCTTCCTCGAAAAAGTCCTAAACAAAGCAAGTGATGTCTGATGATTGCAAATAAACATATTTGAATGCATCTAGCTTCTAACAACTCTTCCTTCACCCAATTTATTTTTCCAATGTCTTTCAATATGTTGTTCAATGCATGAACTCAACATGGGGTCCAAAAAATGTGCTTATAAGCACCTTCCACCATTAAGCCAGCTAGCTTGCATACACGAGCCAAATTAGTCACTACTTGTACAACATTAGAGGATCCAACCTCTTCTATAACATCCTTCAAAATCTGAAATTGGAAGCTTGCATCCTTCCTCTTCCCCAAACAATCAATAGCTCTAAGAAAATAAGAGTTTGTTGAACATGTGACAATAACATTGATGAGTGGTTGATGTCTAATATCAGTCCACCCATCCATAATGGTAGAGCAACCATCCCTTATCCAAACTTGTCTCATCTCCTCCACCATTATACTCACTTTAGAATACTCCTTATCAAGGAGTGAGGTGCATAACTTATGATCTCCAGGGGGGACATATGAAGGACCAGCAACAAGTGCATCTTTGAACATTTGCTTAAAAAAAGGAGAGCGTGCCACATAAAATGGTATAGCATTAGCATAGAAAATTTTGGCAATAGAACTATCAGCTACATCTCATAATTGCATGTTAAACATGTCGGCAACACTAGTGGACCTTTTCTTTCCTCTTTGACTCTCAAGCACAACACTCCTAGATTCAGTAGTTATAGGAGTAGCACTAGACATTGACCCAACTAGGCTGCAAAGACTACATTGGCATTCCTGATTTTTGGCTTCACCCTCCATGCGCAACCTAGTCACCCCGGCCTTCTCAGCCATTGTTATTTTTTTGCATATTTTTACCCCTTAACAAGTTATGCCTAACAGATGGGAGTAAACTCTTGTGTAGCTGCCCCTATAGTCCTCCTTGCAAATATGACACAGCCATACTCTACTCCCCCCTGAATTTTTTTCTTAGTGTCTATGGTTGTTGCAAATTGTAGAAGAGGTTTTTAACTTTTTTTGGGTTAAATGGGCCCTTTCCATACTTTGACAAGAGGTGAGAAGGGCATTGAAAAGGATTTACTGTACTTTGTGTCCCTGAAACAGCTTCAATACTTGAAGAACTTCTATGGTGTGTTTGCTCAATTTCAATTTCTTGACCCTCACCGTTGCTAGTGCTCATTGTTTTCTTTTTTTTTTTTGGTTGCAATGTAAATGATAGTTGCAAGTGCAAACATAAAACACAAACACACAAAAAAACCCTGCTAAGTATTTCAAATTTTAACAAAAACAGAAAGAAAAAAAATGTAAAAAAAATTTGTAAAATTAACCAAAAAACTGATTACATAACATTTTATTAATTATTTGAATTTCTAACCTGGAGATTAGCTATTCCTGGAGGAAAATGACTGCAAATCGTGACCCTTGGACTATTCGCTGCTGAGTGCTGAGTGTTGTGCCTGAATAGAGGTTCGCAGGAAGCATAAATACAGCCGCAGGAGGAAAATGACTAAACCCTATGTCTTTTTGGCATGGGAGGAAAAAATGACTGCTACTAAGTGCTAAACTCTCATCATTATCTCCGACTCCTTTTGAGCATCACTACAAATTGTGTATTGGACCACAGCTATTCCCAAAGTCACCCAATTACTTCCACAAGCGGCAGCAGCTTTAGCCTTTAAATCTTTAAAATATTCATAAAATATGAAAGTAATCTTTCAAAACCTATGTTATGATGCTATCTACTGTTGGTGTGACCTTATAATGCAATATTTTAATTTAATTTTGTTGCTTTTTTTTTAAAAAAGCAACAAAAAACCTGCTAGGTCGTAGGGGATGGCTAGTCGTCCCCGGTACGGTTGGGGGACAACCAAGCATCCCCTAGCCATACCAGGGCTAGTCGTCCCTTGCCATTTCCGCCATTTTTAAAAACACCCTTGGGACATTTCGGATCATTGCAGATCAGGGACAGCACAGGGATGTTTTGAGCCGTCTCAGGATATTTCTGACCGGGGACTGTAAATGAATACAAATCTAAAGGCAAGAAGGAAGATTTAGTTTTCTACTAGGTTTTCAGACTCAGAACTCTACTAAAACTCAGACATAGATTTTCGTCTTTCAGAGAGACACAGAATTTCTATTTCCAGATTTATTAAATTTAATGTGCTGAATGCAGAACATTATCAGATTTCTATGACTGCATATCATTGAGGGATTCGCAAAATATATGTTTAAGAAAACAGGCCTCTAAGAGACACGTCTCATGAGAGGACGTGTCTCCAAGAGTGGAGACACGTCCACTCATGGGACGTGCTCTTTAGAGTCCGTGTTAACACATAGTTAACAATGCGTTTAGCATAACATATTTACTAACCAGCGAATATCACTATAAATATTGATTTAGAATACAACTATGATTCGCATTTTATACTCAAAGATTTTCAGAAATAGCGATAGGATCAATCAGATACGATGGTGCTTGCAGCAATCGCTTTTCCAGATCTGACCGACGCTATCTTTCAATAACACTCCCTCTTAGCTAGGGAAGATGTATCAAATCTAATAACTAGAGATATCACCTAAACACGTGATATCTAAGACATAATATGATTTCTCAATATTGTCAAGTCACATGACATTCTTCATATCATATCTTATTATTATGGTATGTGCACTGACATCAAGTCACATGATGTCTACCATAATTCATGGCATATCCATGGATATAAATATCCACCATGATTATCTCTTAATGATCATAATGATCTACAAATGATATCAAGTCCCATGATATCAATAAGAGACACTATCATGACATGTCCATAATATCAAGTCACATGATATCTGCCATGATAGTTTGATCATTGTAGAGTCGTCACTTTACAATGTCAATTACAAGTGTACATTATTAGAAAGATCGTCACCTTTCAATAATGCATACAAGAAAAATAGGCCCATAAAGTCATGGAGTCACACACATGACAAAAGAGTTTACACATTAAACATCTTTATATTAGTACAATTTATAAACAATTTGTATTTCAAACATAAATAACAAATTACATTTCAACCATACCAAGTTTCTTCCTGAAGTGTTCCAACTTGATTCGGGAGAGAGGCTTGGTGAGAATGTCCGCAGTTTGATCATTTGTACTAATATACTCCAACTGAATTACTTTCTTTTCCACCATATCTCTTACATAATGATAGGGGATCTCAATGTGCTTCGATCTATCATGAAAGACAGGATTTACAGAGAGTTTGATGCAACTTTGATTGTCACAATGAATAATTGTTGGATCCAAGGGCTCACCAAAGAGTCCCACAAGCAATTTACGAAGCCAAACTGCTTCTCTTGCTCCCATTGAGGCTGCAATGTATTCAGCTTCTGTTGAGCTCTGTGCAACTGAAGATTGTTTTCTGCAAATCCAGGAGATCATAGCCGATCCTAAACTGAAGCAACATCTTGATGTGCTTTTTCGATCGGTTACATTCCAGCCCAATCTGAATCAGAGTACCCATGAAGATCTAATTGAACATTTTTGTAAAGAAGACCATATCCAATAGTGCCTTGAAGATATCTCAAAATATGTTTCACAGCCATTAAGTGAATTTCCTTTGGCTCACACATGAACTGGCTGAGAACATTCACTGCATAGCAAATATCAGGTCTGGTGTTAACCAGATACATCAAGGATCCAATCATTTGTCTGTAAAGGGTTGGATCTGCACACTTGGATTCTACTGCTGCTTCTTTTAATTTGTGAAGGTTGGTTTCCATAGGTGTAGACATCGGTCTACAATCCAACATTCCAAATCTTTTCAGAATGTCTATAGTATACTTCCCTTGGTTTAGTATAATGCCTTCTGATTTCTGCCATACTTCTAAACCTAGGAAGTAGTGTAGGATACCCAAGTCTTTCATGTCAAATTCAGAGATTAGATCCTGCTTTCCTTGAGCAATGAGGTGATCCTCTCCTGTTATTAGCAGATCATCAACATATAAAATAATTATTAGCATATCACCTTTGATTACCTTGAAGTAGAGATTGGAGTCGGCCTCATTCTTGGAAAATCCTAATCCCAAGAGATAGCTGTCAATTCTTTCATACCAGACCCTGGGAGCCTGTTTAAGTCCATAAAGAGCTTTCTTCAGTCTGCATACATGTGAGTCAGGTTTATATATCACAAAACCTTCAGGCTGTTCCAGATAGACTTCTTCTTCAATGGTTCCATTTAGAAAGGCAGTTTTCACATCCATTTGATGGATCTTCCAACCTTTAGCTGCTGCAATGGCTATCACTGCTCTCACTGATGTGTAACGGGCAACAGGTGCAAATGTTTCTTCGTAATCAATGCCTTCCTTTTGAGAAAAACCTCTTGCCACAAAACGTGCTTTATATTTTTCTATACTGCCATCAGCAGCATGCTTGATTTTAAAGAGCCATTTGGAAGAGACAACAGATTTCCCTTTTGGTCTAGGAACTACATCCCATACATCATTCTTTAGAATGGACTGATATTCCTCCGTCATTGCATCTTTCCATGCTTGATGTTGAAGGGCTTCTAAAACACTGTCAGGTTCTGAGTTTAAGATGTTGTTTATTAGAGCAACATAGCCAGAGAAACCTTTGGGTCTTTTACTCTCCCTGAACGTTCCTTTGGGTGCTGCATGAACCTCAGCTTCTTTGAGCATTTTCCTGGCCCAAAGTGGTCTCTTATTATCATTTGGATTCTCACTTGATGGAAGTTCAAGTGACATTTCCTCAGAATGCTCCCTCTGAATTTCAGAATCAGGTTCCACCTCAGGTACTCTAGGAGAAAGGGTTTCTAACTCAGAGGAGCTTCTTGCCCTTTTGAATGCAATGTCTTCTTCAAAGATGACATCTCGACTCAACTCAATTTGATTCTGCCCGGGAATGTAAATCCTGTATGCTTTGGAATTTTCACTATAACCCATAAACACCCCCTTCTTTCCGGAAGGTTCTAGTTTGGATCTCTTCTCTTTAGGTACATGAATATAGACAGGACAGCCAAAGATCCTAAAATGACTGATGTCAGGTTTCACACCGGTAAAGGCTTCTTCAGGAGTTTTGTTATCAAGATGTGAATGAGGACATCTATTTTGAATATAGACAGCAGTCCTAGATGCTTCTGCCCAAAAAGAAGTATCAATGTTTTGGTCAAGTAGCATTGCTTTAGCAGCTTCTACAATGGTTCTGTTTTTCCTTTCAGCAACCCCATTTTGCTGAGGATTGTAGGCAACTGTGAACTCCCTCTTAATTCCAGCTTCTAGGCAAAATTCCTTAAAAATCTCAGAGGTGTATTCTTTCCCATTGTCTGTTCTTAAGATTTTTATTTTCTTTCCGGAGAAATTTTCAGAGAGGGCTTTGAACTCTTTGAACCTTTTGAGGATTTCTAATGATTCTTTACACTTAAGGAAATAGATCCAGGTTTTCCTAGAGAAGTCATCTACAAATATGACATAGTAAAGAAATCCTGCTTTAGAGGGTACAGACATGGGTCCACATAAGTCTGAGTGAACCAATTCTAACACATTAAGAGTTTTGCTCAAACTAGAGGGAAAGGATCCCTTTGAATTCTTCCCTAAGGCACAACCTTTGCAAGTTCCTTCATGAGATGGTTTTAACTTAGGTAAGCCTGTTACAAGTTTTTCCACAGAAGGTAGGGCACGGAAATGAAGGTGACCTAATCTTCTATGCCAAATCTCATTTGAATCAAAGGTGTCAAGGGTAAGGGCTTGATTAACTTCAGTGCATAGTTTATAAAGGTACCCTTGTCTTACACCTATGGTGAGGGCTTTCTTGATAGATGAGTTTTTAGGCCAAGCAAGAACTTTTCCATCTATAAAGGTAACTCTATAACCATTGTCTTCAAGGGCAGAGATGGATATAAGATTCCTCTTTATTCCAGGTACAAACAAGACTTCAGAGAGTTGAAGAGAAAGCCCAGATTTCAACTTGATAGAACAAGTTCCAACCCCTCTTACAGGGTGTGCTGAATCATCCCCGATGGTTACTTCTTCATCAAACCTTTCGGTCAAAGTATCTAAGTGTTCTCTGAATCCTGTGATATGTCTAGAAGCACCACTGTCAATCACCCAGTTGAGAGTGAGTTCGGATACTTGACTAGAAAGGGCTGAATGGAACACAAAGTTCTCAGGTTCATGATCTGAATTTGACTTTCCTACTTTAGCAAAGGAAGTTTGTTGTTTAGTCCTATCAGGGCACTTCAATGCATAGTGACCATATTGATCACATCTAAAGCATTGTACTTGAGAAATATCTTTCTTCTTATGAGGACCCTTTCCATTGGAATTTCTCTTTCTTTTGGAAGACCCTTTCTTGAAGGATTTTTTCTTACTCTGTTTATTAGATGTTGAGTTGAGTGCAAGAATGTCTTCATCTATTTTCTTTTGTTTATTCTCTTTAGAAGAGAGTCTGGATTCTTCTTGAAGACAGTCAGATCTTAGCCTATCAAACTTAGGGAGTTTAGATCTTGCACTTATACCTTGAACAAAAGACTCCCAAGAGTTTGGAAGACCTCCTAGAGCAATTAGAGCTAACTCTTTGCTGTCAATCTGATATCCAATGGTGGACAATTGATCTCTCAGTTCAGTAATCCTCATGAAGTATGCATTAATGGACTCTCCTTTGATTATCTGAACATTGTTGATTTGCCTTTTCAAAGCAAGAGTCCTACAGTTGTTGTTGATCTCATAGGTACTCTCAAGAGATTTGAACATGAGGTAGGCAGATTCATGTTTAGCTAGGATAGGCACTATGTGATCCCTAACTGCATCTACAAGTATTTTCATAGCCTTTTCATTGTTTTCTACCCATTGAGTTCTCTCAGGTTCAGACTTGGGTTGTTCCAAATTTTCTCTTACAAGTGAGTCTACCTTATGTTCTTTAAGGATCATCATGATTCTAAATTTCCATGATGTGAAATTTTCTGCTCCTGCAAGGCGATCTTCAAATCTGATCACGCTTGACATTGTGAAGAATGTGATTGAATTCGATTTTAGAAAATGCGAATATCCAGGAGCAAACTGATATTAGATTTGTAAGGGAATTGCACAACTTGGCTCTGATACCATGTAAATGAATACAAATCTAAAGGCAAGAAGGAAGATTTAGTTTTCTAACAGGTTTTCAGACTCAGAACTCTACTAAAACTCAGACATAGATTTTCGTCTTTCAGAGAGACACAGAATTTCTATTTCCAGATTTATTAAATTTAATGTGCTGAATGCAGAACATTATCAGATTTCTATGACTGCATATCATTGAGGGATTCGCAAAATATATGTTTAAGAAAACAGGCCTCTAAGAGACACGTCTCATGAGAGGACGTGTCTCCAAGAGTGGAGACACGTCCACTCATGGGACGTGCTCTTTAGAGTCCGTGTTAACACATAGTTAACAATGCGTTTAGCATAACATATTTACTAACCAGCGAATATCACTATAAATATTGATTTAGAATACAACTATGATTCGCATTTTATACTCAAAGATTTGAATGATATGATGTTCAGAAATAGCGATAAGATCAATCAGATACGATGGTGCTTGCAGCAATCGCTTTTCCAGATCTGACCGACGCTATCTTTCAATAACAGGGGACGCCCCTAATTTTGTCGGGTACACATCCCCAAGTAACATAGTTTCTAGGATATACTTTAGGGATGTTCCTCTTATATATAATCATTAAATGCATAATGTTATGGGTCAGCGCCTCAGGACCCTGATTTGCAGTTCTTGGACTGGACACATAATAAGGGGGTTCAAAATATCATGCTTACCAAATGATCAACTAAATGGATAGGTCCATAATGGATTGTCCAATCCAAGTTTGTTTCCCTACCTCTATCTCAAATTTACTAGACTCTAGAAGGAAATATGAATATCTTACATTCTTCTACAAATTCATTATAATAATTGGAGTAAATTATGCAAAGATTGAGTTGCCTCTTATTTTGAGAAGGAATTAACAAAAAAGGATTAAACTAGTGAGTGACAAATGAACCACTTGGCACCATGGAGAATGAAGAGACCAAAGAATACAAAGGGAGCCAAGTAAACCCCTTTGAAACAATAAGTAATTACTTACAGGACCTGAATGCAAGTCACCATTCACTAATGAGAACAGCACTAGGCAAGAAGCATACCAAATCAAATTAGAGATTGATTACCATGTAGGGTATAACTATAAATTGCCATAAGAAATGCTCTTACACACACATTCTTTCTTCCTCCTCAAAGCATTTTATGAGAGACTACAGTTAAATTTTTATCTATGTTGCGAAGAGAGACGTAGTCTTTAAGTATAGCTTTGTTCAATCTAGAAGAGAAACCTTTAGACTAAATCATATACCTGCTGCCCATAACCAGTATACAGAGTGAGTATACTTTGGAGGAAGTAAAATAGTCATCACTGGAATTGCAATACATGGAACAAATTGGACCAGACCATAAGGACGGAGATCATCAAAATACCTGCAGCATTAGGAAGGTGAGGATGAGTAAAAACTTCAAAACATTCAATAATGAGACATCATTACATTTGATATGAACCATCTAAGGAAAACATTACTGATAATAAGCAAACAATAGAAGAAAACACATTACATGAAGAAACAAATGCTTACCTCCAATATGCAATGCTGACAATACCAATTATAAGGAGAGGAAATAGGGATATTTTACCAGCCCTTTCATCCCACCTCTCAATGATGAAGACAGACATGATTGAAGTGAATGCAATGGTCATCTGCATCAATATACAAAGCAAAAGAAAAATAGTGAACCTGTGCAAATTGCATTTGCCTCTTGAAATTTTACAGGGAGTTCCATTAACATATGAGAAAAATCTACTTGAGATGCTAGGCAATATAACAAATTTTTCCAACTATGCAAGTACAAATTGTATGAAGTGTCACAACCATAATGAGATTTTCATTTAAACATTGGGAAAGCAGAAATGGATGAACAAGGAGCACTGAATTGAAGATAAGCATGTCCATTGCATCAGCATAATGCACAAGAACACAGAAAGGTATATGCAATTCACTAATTAAGTAATATACTTCTCGACAGGCCACGAAACAAGAATTTTATGACAAGGAACAAACATATAACATGTTTTAGCAATTTCATCAGTTCACTAGAGTTTCTGAAAATCAAACAAAGCCTTAACAAGAATTTCATTTTGCAGGTTACATTTCAGAAGAAAAAGTAGAACAAAATTCATATATAAGAGTTGAAAAAAAATTTAGCATCATCTAAAAACTTTAAAGATGAAAAATAAAGCAACAAGAGGCTAGAGAATTAAGACAATACTTTAAAAACACAAAAATAAGGGCACCCTGAGGTTATGTGGGACAGTTCTTGGTGGCAACAGCACCCAAAGATAACACCCATGAGTCTGATGGTTAGGGCATCCACTAATCACACAAACAACCATTCACAATCAAGGCCAGCAAGTCACATAAATGGGCAACCTAAGGACATCACATCACTATACAGTGCCTCAGGTTTCTTTCCAAGGCCCATTGTGTTATGTTTATAATCTAATAAATCATCACTATCCATAGCATGGACAGTAGGTCGAGTTTCTCTCTCACAATAGGGAGAGCACTCAACCAACAAAAGAGGGCTTAGCCAATGGGAGAACACTCAATTGAAAACTCCTACTGTTAATCACAGTAGCTACATTAATAAAAGTAGACATGCAATCCTATCCATTACTGGGAAAACTATGTACCGAGTTGTGAAGAAGTGAGGGTCGTCACAACCCCATTTGCAATATTTTTCTTGTTGTGATTCGCAGTTTATACAAATGTCCACCACCAGCAAGTTATGGCACAAGCAGAAAACTAGTTGTGTAGACAACATCAGAATAAAAATAATCTCTGCCAACTACCCAGGCCCCTCCTTTACCTAGCATGGCTCAGCATAAAGGAATCCATCTTCGATCAACCCAGTCAGTTCACTTTCTATCCAAGACAAGTGATTAGGATCCACAAGATGCCTACCAGGTTTTATAGCCATCTTAAAATCAAAAACTTGAAACAATATAACCATTGGTAGATCCTACCATGCAGCACAAACTTGTTAACAAGGTATTTCATTACCTCATAATTCATGAAATAGTGAAGGGTGTAGCCAACAAATATTGTCTGAACTTCTGAAGGGCATATATCATGTCACACTCCTCCCTATATGTGGTGGTGTAACTTACTCTGTCTAGGATAAATTCCAACAGGAAATGCAGATTCGGATGGGTGATGTTTCGTTTGTGCTGTTGTGCCAACACAACACCACTAGTTGTTACTGAAGCATCTACATGCATATCAAAAATTAAGATTGGCATGCATCATTCATCCATAACATTGAAGGCCTCCTGTTGTGGCCCTCCAGAATGAAAAATATTTGTTTTCTTCAACAATTACAATTGTGCAATAATCTTGGCATAAAGTCATTGATAAACTTGTGATAGTTCCCCATTAAATTCTTCATCTGTTTCAACGCCAATATTGTCAGGTGATGCAAACAGCAAGCAGGTCAAGTGAACTACAGGCTAACGGTTGCCTAGAGGTATAGGAAAAAAGCATGAGAAGGAAGGAAGAACAGTGAAGAATCAGGGAAACATGTTCCTTATATTATTGCGGAACAAATGTACATCCTATGTCATCAGTAAAATGATCAGTTGATTTCACTGGAGAAGTGAAACACAACTCAGAAGACACATGAAGTAGGTTTTAGGCCTCAAAAGTTGGATTTGGAAAGAAATGAAATATTTTGAGCTTCTCTGTGAAACTGCTAGCTTCAGATAAGTGGGAGTTTCATCATTTTCACCCAAGAAGTCGCAGTTTTGCATTCTTCAGGGAATTTCATCAAAAGCAACAGGTTTGTGACTGCTGATAAAAAGTGGTATTGTCACATGACAGAAATACCAGAAAACGCTTCAAATTCCTCTTCCAACTGGTTTCTAGAGACTTTTGGGATTCCTAACATGACTGTTCTGACTTATATTACGTGTAAACACAATAGAGGCAAAAAAGAGGGATTGGAGTTGGATTGCTTGAATTCTATGTAGAGTTCATAAGTTCAAAAACAGTGTCATAGGCAAGAAAACAAAGTTGAGTGTATGAGAGAGTTGTAGTGATCTTAGGGACCAAAATAAGTTGATTTTAGGATGGTTGTGTGCCCAAAAGGCCTAAGCATAATCCCCATTGAAGATAGTGGAAAGAGAGTGTTTTTCCTCACTAATTACTAGAATTTTCTCCTAGAATTTGGGTTCTCCAAAGTAAACCTTGTGTCTTCATTGTGTAGTGTTATTTGCACTCAGTTTCCACAAGTTCTTGTTACTAGTTTTGCTAAGAATTTGCAATTCATCCTTTATTATGAATTTGTATGTGATGACTAGTAGTGAGGCCTAGCTTCCCCTAGTTTACATATCACTATGGACCATTCCAAACTTGATGGACATCAACCAGCATACACTATCTATTCTAATACAAAAAGGCAGCCTACATGTCAAGACTCTCTACACTACAATTTAACCCCTTTATAGACTCGGCTATGCCTATGAACCACTTTGTTCTCACCCTCAGCTCCAACTCTTGCAACTGCACACTCACTTCTTTGGCCATAAAAAAACTAGTTGTGTATGACTCTTGATCTTCCAAAGATGTGTAGATAATGAAAGAGTTGAACTTGCCCAATGTCCATAGTCTAGAGTATTGCCATTTTCAAGAAGATTGATGTCACAGTCAATCCGTAGATGAGGGAATTATGAGGTTCCTTGCCACACCATCTTTCTATAACCGAGGCTTTAATAAAATTGGTGCTTCAGCTTCCAGCAAACTGTACACTTCGCCCTCTCCCCAGCAGTGATTTTGTATTCATTGGGGCAGTTTAGTCATGTGACAAAAACACCAGAAAATACTCAAGAACACATCAAGTTCCTCTTCCAATCAATTTCTAAAGACTTTTAGGATTCTTGAAATGACTATTCTGACTTTGATTGTCATGTCCTCTCTGTGAGATCACAAATTTTAATTCCTTTTCTTTGTGGGACCCGATTGCTCAACTTGGGCAAAACGATGTCTTCTGTTGAGGCCATCCAAATGGAACTTTTTGGCCAAGTGTAATTAATTTAAAAATATAATTGTTGTTTTTTATTTTAGTTGTTGGAGGGAAAAACTTTATTTGAGGGCCCAAATTTGTAACTGCCTTACAGGCAAAGCTAGTACCCCTTTTGAAATAGCCCATTTGACATTTGAAAATTTCGGATTTTCAAATTAAGTGCAAACAAGGACAAAATCCCTTGTCTGCAATTTCTGGGGGACAAAAACCCTGACATGTTGGACGAATTGGGGATGAAAACCCTCATGTCCATTTCAAGAGATTCCACTTCAAGGATAATATTTGTATTCAACTATTCAGCTGGAAATAATAAATATTTGAAAGAAAATCTGAGTTTGGTTCAAAATTGCAATTTTATTTGAAGTTTTCCTAGTGCCATATTTATAAATTACATATCTATTCATCACAATTTATAAATACTGCATGACTGGTAATAACATTTGCAAGGTTTGATGTTGGTGCCATCAAAAGAAATCAATTTTATCACTGGTTTTCATAGCACCACCTTCTACGGTTTACAGATCTTATTTGCTATGGTTTTATCTTTATTGGAATATCGCGGGGTGAATAATATTGTTTGCAGGATGTGAATTGTTATTTCAAGCACCACCAATAGTGCATTTTCCCATTGCTGGCCTTAAGAACTGATTAGAACACAGTGCTGGCCTGTGGGAGAGCTGATCGCCATATTTGGAACACATTTCCAGATCTGTTTCTAGGATCTGGTTGCCTTTTGTGGAGGATTACTGGATTTATGCTGTGAACTCACTAATTCTTGACAGAACTGCCCACAGTCAATTGCCATCTTTTCCTTGAAGCTGATCGCATATTGTCGAGGGTTGGTGACTACTACAATGCTGAAACCCAGATGCTATGCCTATTTATCATTGCAACACTCACTTTAGGCTTCAATTTCTGCATATGATAATCAGACTTCAGGGGCGATCTGAGCTAAGCATCCTCTATCACTGTTATCATCAGTTGTTTGCCATTTTTTAGTATAAACAGTATGTATCTGTTGCTACAATTTTCTGATTTATTTCAGTGCTGATCCACCATTTAACAGTAAGGGTTTATCTTTTGTGCTGTCTTTAAGTATGCAATATTTTCTAATTTAGGACCTTGAATTGATCTTCAATAACTTGATTTTTTATAGTGAGTTATTCTTGCATTCCGTTTTAGTGCAATAAAAGATAATCTGTTTATGGTTAGATCCCTTTCCAACCTAGGGTTTGAATTCCTAATCTAGTTTTATTTTCCATGTATTTTCCAGTTATAAATCAAAAATACAAAAAAAATAAGAATCATTTTCTTAGAATCCCTAACTTGGGACATTACAGTGGTATCAAAGCCTAGATCTTGCTAGCCTATAGGGTATAAACCTAATAGCTTGTTGCAGATCTATATTTTGGGCTCACATGCCAGCCAATGAAAGAGAGCTTAGATATTATCAAAAGGAAAAAAAAAAGTTTCAGGCCACAATTCAGATGAAAAGATCATGGGGGACAGGGAATACTGGGCATCTAATGAAGAGATGAATTCATTACACAAATGCCATTGTCCAAAGTCAGAGAGAAACAAGAAGCGAAATTCAGACATCTATGGTTGTGATAGCACAAGCAATACAAGGGTTGAATCCAAGCAAAGCACAATAGGGTGAAGGAAGCTCTTCGAGAAATAACCAGATCTCAATCCACCCTCCATCCAAGATCTTCCAACCTATCTTTTTACAAAGAGAAGAGGAACTAATAGAAAAAGAGGAACCCCACCCTTTCCAAGTAAGGAATAATCTAAGCACTTTGGGAAGAGTAGGGAGAGGTAAGTCCCAATATTCAAAGTGATTTGTCCAACCCCAAGGGATCAAATAAAGAAAATCAACAAAAATGATGAGTCCAAGAATGAACTTCGTAGGAAGATGTTGTCTTTCTCTTGAAAGGAACCTTGGGAACCCAGTCATCAATGTCTTTGTAGAGAACAAGTGCATTATATAGAGGTACTATACAATGAAGTGTTGGGAATTAAGGTGCCTCAACCTTTGCAATTTCCTGGCATTAATTTATCAATTTAATTATGCCTATGTTGTAATTTCTTGCTCATATTTATTTGTCATCTAATGTGACTTGGCACGGTGAGTTGTCGGTATGTTGGAAGGTGACAAAAATGTTGTGGTCCCCACAAGGCAATGTAGGCATCCCACTTTGAGAAGAGATTCTTTGACATGTGTCGGCATTTTTGAGGGATTTGTAAGTCATTAATATTATAACGGATTCCTATGACCATTTTACAGATTCCTATAACGAAGTTATGATGCATAAGAGCCAAATTCTATGACAGGTTGGACAAGTGTTGTTTAGCATCTTTGCATGGGAAAGTGGGTGCCCAAGCTTGACCTATGACAAGTTCTAAGAGAGTGTAAGAAGTGTTGGCATTACAATTCGCACCTCCGGAGTGCGTATTGGCAAAGGACAGCTATGCACAGTATTAACTGCTCTTCAAATTAGGAGGGGAAGCTCCCTCTTTTGTTGTTATCGTGTAAAAAGTAAAGTGATCTAAGTTTCCTATCTTTTTACTCAGCGGCAAGGCACAAGGGTGATAAAACTCAATGCGTTGCGGCTAAGGTTTTCTCAGGTTTTTGCAGATCTTAACTACAACTAGGCTAAACTATCCTACCTCCTCAAGTAAAACAGAGCGAGAGAGTGTAGGAGCAATATTTGGGAAATGGTTGGATCACTTAGGCTAACCGTCACTCAGAATGCATCCTAAGGCTCTGAATTTTCAGATCTAAGCTGGAATAGAGTCTATGCAAGCAAACACTCATACAGTAAGCTAAATCTCAGGATTCCCAAGGAGGTGACGACACCTGTTCGAGGTGTAGGCTGAGATGTAGATTACTAGAAATGACACAGAACGATGAACTGGATATCAAGATTCCCAAGGAGGCAACGGCGCCTGTCCGAGGTGTAGGCTGAAATCTAGATCATAAAACAAACGTTGATAGATCTTGCAACTTTGGATCAAATGGCACATTGCTTTTTGATTTATCTCTTCAAACTCGCTCAACGATTTACAAATATTTGGGACAGCAAAGGTACGAAATCATACACTATTGCGATCAAACCAAAAAACTCTTAGACAAAGAGTGAACAGATATTGACTTGCAAGCTTGATAGCACAACGACGCAGCAATTTTGTGTAGTAATAAAAGTTAAACAATAATGAGCAAGGATGCTCTTATTTATAGAAGCTCAAAGGAGTAGGGAACCCTAAAATCTCCTTGAGTTAACACTTAGTTCTTGCCAATCTGCAAGATTTATTCCTATGTCTAAAATTAGGTAACCTAACAATTAACTCGAAAGTCTACCTCAGTTAACTAATTCAAAACTAAACTAACTCCATATGTTACATAGGTGTCCCCAAAAAAACATGCACGATTGGTGGGAAAGCAAGTTAACTTGGAAAGAGGCATCAAGTTAACTATTGTGTCTAATATCTATTTGGAAAAGGTGGGACGTCCTAACTGGAGGTTTACACCTCATCAATTTGAGTGATCAGCTCCTCTAACCAGTTGTTAACCGTCTCTATGTCTGGACAACTAATACTTCTCAAGATGATGACATGTCTTCGCAACATCTGCGTGCCACTTGCAATCTGATCCTGGTAATGGCATCCCTTTTCAACTGCATCATCAAGCTTTGCTGACATGGTTGCAATCTGACTCAACCCATTGTTGCCACTAAAAATACTATCGATGAGGTTTTGGAATTTCATCTGCACTTCGTCATCCGCAATCTACTTATCATCCTCACGTTGATATTGGCAAGGGACTTGTGATACGAAAGTTCTCGCAAACTTGATAGCACTTGTCACCTTTTGTCTACCCTCAGTCAACTTTGCAGAGATTACCTCGTAGGTTTTTACCTTGAAGAGTTGTTCTCTCCAAGTAAAACATTTATGTTTATGCTCTTCTGCGATGACCGAAATGTAGGCCATGTTGAAATGAGAATAGGAGTGTGGAAGGTAGTGTGGTAGTAACCGATGGCGGCTTTGTAATTGGAGTAACTACCTTCCACATTTTCTTGCTATCCATTGAACGGTGATGCCATTCACGCCTTCCAAGGCGTCCAAATTGACTACGGGCTTCACTTGATGCACGTCTGTGTCAAGTATCTTTAGAAAGTCGTGCAACAGGACCATTTTGCTCTTGATTTCAACTTGAGAGTATTACATTCTAAAAAACTCAACTGTTGACTGTAAACACGAATATGTTCAGGCAACTTTTTCGGTGAAGCTGAAAATAGCTAGCTTCTCGAAGAGCAATTTTTATGAAAATTCCTAAGATGTGGGTTTTGTTGGGGATATCTTTTTGAACGAACCCACAACGTCATATTTTCGAAAAGATGAATTTTTCTTTGACATGTAATAACCCTTCGGGGCAGAAGCTTTAGAAGCTCCAGAAGCTCTTTTTTCCTGGACAATTATGGCACATGGGTATTGTAGGCACCTGTGAGCTGATCAAACCCAGTTCGTCATTGTTTTTTTGAAAAAGGTGACTTTTTCTAGAAACCCTAAAAAAGGGGGAGCAGGGTAACTTTTTCTGGAAGAATCTGGCACATGGGTTTCATGGCCAATGCTGTGTCGAACATACCCAAAAGGTCAGATCTGTGAAAATATGTTGTTTACTTGGACATGCAAGAAGATCTAAGACAAGAATAGAAGAAATGTGTGGGGAGAAGCTAGAAGTTATAAGCTACTGCCTTGGAAAATGATGCTTGGTGATGACATCTTGTGAAAGATGTCCTTCTATGCAACTTGAGACTGGAAAAAATGAAGAACATTGAGAACGGCTTTCGTCAGATCTTCAAATGGCATTGGAGAGAAAATATTTGTGTTTGAGCTCTTCAACCTGCAAGAAATAATGAAGAATGGACACCTAGGCTTCGACAATGTCAATTTGGAGTTGCAAGCATCAATTAGGGCATCCAAATCATGATTGAGGGAATCATCTCCGTGATTGGCAGTTAACAAAAGCATCTTCACCTATTTTGGGACATTTGGGCATGAAGGAGCCTTCAAAATATCTTAACTCAAGTCAACTTGGGCCTATTTTGACTTTTAGGCATCCAAGTCTTGAGAGTTGAAGATTTTCATCTTTTTCCTATGACAAAGTGCCTCTGTTTGATCCCTGATTCTGGTTGCTTGATCGATCTTGAAACCTTGCTAACAGATTCATAGTAGAGTTGGATCAACTCTAAAGAGATGTTCTTGGGAGTCACAAACCCTAAAAACTGAATCTAATGGTTCAATTTCTTGGGCGCCTTTTCCCAAAAGGGTGCATTTTTTTGCCAGTGTTAGCCAACTTCTTGGATGCTTTTCAGTTTTCTTCATTTGACCCTCTATTCTTCATTCAACATCTACCGGTGACCAACGAATCTCGTGAACAGGATATTCAATCTATCACGAAGCTGGAAACATTCTGGAACGGATGACTGTATGTGCAAGCTCAAAAAACTGATTTGTGAGGTTCAAATTTCTAGGCACCCCTGGCCTGTAGGGGCACTTTTGTTCTTTTGAGGTATATTTTGCACTTTAAAATCCTTCACAAACAACTCCAATTTGATCTTTGTCGCCAAAGGTTGACTGCTCCGATGTTCATGCTGACAATTTCATCGCAGAGATTGATCAAAATGGAAGAGGTCTTCTTGGAAGTCACAACACCTAAAGGCAGCATCTGATTGCCCAAAAGGTTAGGCACCTATTTCTAGGAAGGTGCATTTTTATCAACACTTAGTCAATTCTTCATGTCCTTCAATTTGCCTTTGCCTCCAACGTTTTATGCTTGATCTTCGTCTGCGAACGCTTGATAGGTCCCATGAGCTCACAATTGGATTGATCGCGAAGCTAAAAGGATGCTAAGCAAATGCCTTGGAGAAAACAGCTGCTGAAAACTTCATTTGGTTGCCCAAAATTATGGGTGCCCCTGGCCAGTAGGGGCTCTTTTTCCTTGATGTCCATCAGTTTACCCTTCGTTTTATGTGCTCGGATGATCGACAATTGTTGTCGTTTGATATGTCTCATGAGTTAGCTGTTGGATCCATCACATAGCTAAGCTGAATCCAAGGAGATCACCTAGGGGTTGCCAATCCAAAGACTAGCATCTAGAAGCTTTGCTTCTTGGGCGCCCCTGGGCTACAAGGGCTCTTTTTCCCTTGTTAGACTATCGTTTTTTATGACTTTCGTTTTCAACACCTTCTACATCTTCCTTCGTTTGACGGCGTTTGATGAATCTGTTGAATTTTCTTGACAATTCGTCGTAAAGCTGGCAGAATTACAGAGAAGATGACTATCTTGGCAAAACTTGATAGCTACATTAGACCTTTTGAACTCATGGGCACCCCTAGCCAGCAGGGGCGCTTTTGGCTTCAGTGTCATCAATTTTCGTGAAGATCTTCACCTCTCATGCTTTGCGTTCATCATCTCGCCAACTGCGTTGATCACCGTTGTCGCTGACGTGAACACGTTCACCGTTGCAATTGCTTTCACCATACTGCATGTATAGGTGCTTGAAAATTCCACCAAGGTATGGACTACGTAGCACCTTTCTTGTAGCAAGGCGTGCATCTTCCAAACTTGGAATATTTTCAGCATTTTTCAACCTTTGAAAATCCCCTCCATCGTGAAGCAACTTTTCGAGCATTTCCACCATGGATTCTTCCTTGAAGCTTTTGAGGCTTAGATCTTGATACCTGGTACTGGCCATTCTGCCATTGATGACCTCAAAGGTCCTATCTTTCCTCCTGAAAAATGATAATAGACCCACTAGAGTAAAGCAAACTTTTTGGTGATTTTGACTTGACCAGTGTGATCGTGAAGTCAAATTGTACTATCAAAATCATTTTCAATTATTTCCCAAAAGGTCCTATTTTTTAGGGTTTTCCTAAAAACAAGGATATGAAACCCTAATTTTCAAATTTTCAAAAATTTGCAAGTATCCTCCTTGACATAAACCCACAAAAAGCTCATGTTTCGTTTGACCTAAAATTGGCTTTTGACAACAATTTTACAAGATTTAGACCATTTTATCAAAATGCCTTATTGAAGCAAAAATTTATTTTGAGTACAACAAGAAGCATCTTCTATTATTAGTTTGTTATGACATATTCTCTTATAGCTGTAAGAGTTGCCATATATGACGGATTCTATGACATTGTAAGGCATCATATCTGTTGTACCCAAACCAAAAAAAATTTGCTTCATCAAGGCATTTTGCTTAAAATAAGTCTAAACCTTGCTAAAATGATGATAAATACAGTTTTTGGGGAATATCAAGCATGGAGTTTTGTTAATGTTTTGTCAGTCAAAGGCAATATCCATTGATCAGAACCTGAATCAGAGACTCGGAGCAAAGCATTCATGATGGAGGAGCATTTCACGACGATAATTATACTTTTTGATGGTCATTTCAGTGGCTAAAATCAAGATTTCAATGGTCAATTTTTGAAGATTTCTCAAGGAAAAGCAAAATTGCGCCCCTGTAGCCCAGGGGCGCCCTTCTTTTTGAAGGCCTAGATTTTGTGGTAAATGCTCATGAATACAGTCAATCTCTTCAGAATTAGTCTGCCTGTCTGATGAGCTATCCTACGAGGCTATCCGAGACTCGTAACTCCGGTAACTGGCGACGGAAGTTGAAGATTCCAAAGTTCCAGATTGCAAAAGCTTGTCTTTTTCCAGCTTTTGCGCCCCTGTAGCTCAAGGGCGCACCTCTTTAAAGGGGGTTAGATCTTGGTATTCCTGATGGTTGATGCAATCAATCTCTTCACGACTAGTCTGCCTGTCCGACGAGCTATCGAACGCAGTCATCCGAGTCCCAGAGCTCAGGCAGTCGACATCAGAAGGTGAGCTTATGGAGAGACTTCATATCATAGAACTTCCTCACATGGTGTAACTGCGCCCTTGTAGCTCAAGGGCGCCCTTCAAAATGACTCTTGAGATGATTGAGTTTGTTGATAAGGTCTTCCTGACATCTGTGCTACTCTAATTCGGCTTCGCGATGCACCAAGTTGCCTATTAATCAGACATTCTGAAAGATCGTGGCAGAGATTCTACCAGGCACGTAATTTCACTGGCGGACTGGCATATAAATTTCATTGTATTTTTGTAGGCCAGGGGCACCTAGCCTTTAGGCCTGTCAGATGAAGTTATTGACGTTCAAAGTCTTCACAAGACTTGCGCGCAATTACTTTAGCTATCCAACGAGCCTAGCCATCAGCGTTCGGGATTTGGCAAACGCTCATACATGCGAGGTCTTTGAGGAAATACTGTAAAATGATGACAGCTCAGAAAATGGCCAAGTCTAGTCATCTATTCCATCTTGGGAAAGGCGCCTTTCTATTTGAGGTCTTAGAAGCAGTTTTCTTGCTTCATTGCCTCTAGAGACTTCTCTCGTAGGTCCTTCTGGCTATGCAGAGAGACAATCGGTGCACGAATCGGGTCATCCCAGCTCTAGATATCAAAGGTCAAAGTAGGGCATTTGGTTCAAAGTTGCACTTTCATCAAAATGGTGTTCGTGCCTTTTCAAGCCAGGGGCGCTTTTACTTTGGAGGTCCTTAATACACTTTTCAGATGCCTTGCGTATATTCATTGGATGCGGAATACTTCTAGTCATGCAGTGAGCTTGGTTGCCTGTCAGCAGGGTTCACCGTTCGTTGTCAGCAGCCGTTTGAAGCATCAGATGACAGTTTGGAGAAATGGTTAAGTCTGGTATCTAAAAATCAATTTAATCAAGGACACCTAGTTCTTTGAGGTGTTAAATGATGGATTTTGCGGTAATGACTCCCAGCAGACATTTCTTCCTTGCTCTGCAGGCTTCGCGATGAATACACCTGCTCAATCTTAGCATCACCCGGTCACCCGGAAATCAGTGTTGAGGATGGCCATTTGTAACTTTGTAGTCAGCTACAAAGTAGGAAGTTAGTAAAAAACGTGATATCTTGAGCAAATGGATGCCTATAAGGACAAATGAGGACTTTTTGAAATCAGTGAAGTTTGTCAGTGAATCCAAGTGCTTTACTTGGTTTGTCGACTGATTTTAAATAATATTTAATATTTATTTTTGCATATTTAAGCATTAAATGGCGATTTTCTAAAGTTGGCGCCTTTTTGTGCTATTGCATAATGAATATTTTATTATTATTTAAATTTCGAACTTCAAGATAGTGTCAATGTAACTGGAAGGGGTCCAATCAGAATCATTCTATTTTCAGTCGAGGTTTTAAGTCTTGCAGTCAACAATATGGTGTGAATTCTCTTTATTTAAGCATGGCGCCATCATTAATCATTCACACAACTTAAGAAATTCATATTTCTTCAGAGCAGAGGCAAGTTTTCACAGGTTGGGCGAATTCATCATCAGTTTCCAAAGGCGATTTCATCAAACACTTCTTTTTGCAGGTTCAAAGTTCACAATTATCAGCAAGTTTGAAGAACAGGGGCGATTTTCACAAAAGAAAGCATAGAAAAAAATGTCTTTCTCCTCTTTGATTCTCAAATTTCTCTCAAAATACAATTCGCATGTTCCTAAAGTTGGCGAATTTTGACAAGTCTGAACATCTGGATCATTTCTATATAGCTTCCTCGAATTAAAATCGTGCGCTTGATTTTTCAGGAATTTTTAACTCCCAAGCATTAGTTCTCGAGTCTCTAATTTTCTCAACTGAAAATTCCTTGCATGGTCGAGTAGAAGTCATATTTTCGCATTTCTTACGCTCTGGGATGTCTTAGAATCTTTTTCTGGACAAAACCCATTTCTCAGATGTTTCGCCGAAAATAACTCTTCAAAAGGCTATTTTTAGACTCCACAGGCTATTTTTAGCTTTCCAGAAAAGTTGTCAGAATATTGCCGTGTTCACAGTCAACAGGCGAGTTTTTCAGAGTGCAGTTCACACAGACTGAATTCAAGACCAAATCGGTCTTAATTCATGATTTCATCAGAAAAGCTGAGACCGATTTGTATCAAGTGCTTTCAGAGGGTTGACAGGCGTAGTCATTCAAATCCATACGATTGCATGCCTCGTATAGCTGATTGTCTTCCAAAGCCGGTTTAGAGGGTTGATACCGTTGGAGTTTTGCTTGTGCAACAAGTTCATTTGCATTTCTCACAACCAGAGTGTGCGCAGTCAAACTTCGTAGTCTCGTCATGCAACACTCTTTCATTAAGGAAAAGTGTCAGAGACATCAAGCTGCAGAAGAGATAGTGGCCATCACTTCAATTACGAAGCCGCCAAAGTTATAAGTCAGTGAGGTGCTAGTTTGAGTGTGCAAAGATTTCCAAGATTGTTCAAGTTGCTGACAAGCAGTAAATTGACAATTATAAGTGCCCCAGACAATGATGCAGTTAACAATCTCATTGAGGGATTGGTTGCTCGAGATATCGACCAATAGACTTCAGTTCCCACCTCTCAAAATAGATATTACACACAGGAGTTAAACTTGGTGTTATCTTTTCAAGTTAACTCGCTGTCTCATCTCATGCATATCTATTTTGGGATCAGCTTTATTTACTTGGAGTTTTATTTAGGGTTTACGTTAACTGATGGTAGTGTTCCAGTTAACATGCTTTCAATAAGGACGTGCATGCTTGCACAATTGTCCATTTTTAGATTAGATGTTTCGGTTAACTGATGGTAGTTTTCCAATTAACTGTATAGTTTACTTTATTAGGGCTTAGCAATAAATCTTGTATGCATTGCAAGACTGTAGTTGACTCAAGGTGATTTTAGGGTTCCTACACCTTTTGATGTCTATAAATAAGAGCTTTTGCTCATTTGTACATAACTTTTGCATGATAGCATACATGTTGTGCCCACCTTGCCTATAGTATTGCTATTTTGTATCTGTTCACGAACTTTTGCACAAGAGAGAAATATATGTTGTTCCTACCTTGCCTTCAATATTGCTCGTTATGTATCTGTTCATGCATTTTTGCTATTATGATGAATTGTTATGCCACTTGGGTTTCATGCAATTATAATGGTGAATTCTTTCTTTAGCGAGATCAAATCTGTTTTGTGTTCAATAAACTTGTCCAGATTGAGTTGATAGTTGTGCCACCTTGCCTTCAAGTTGAGAATATGTACTTGGTTATCGTGTGATGTGTGTGAATAATAAACTTATTCAGATTGCTGATAGCTTGTGCCACCTTGCCTTCAAGTTGAGAATCTGAACTTGGTTTATCGTATATTGTTGTTTCCAATAAACTTGTTTAGATTGAGCTGATAGATGTGCCACCTTGCCTTCAAGTTGAGAATCTATACTTGTTTATCGTCAGATAGTCATCCTTGCTCCATTTTCTCATGCTATGTTTTCTTGAGGAAACTGGATAGATTTTAAGTAATTAGCCTAGTTGTAGTTAGTGATCTGTGAAACCAGAAAATACTTAGCTGCAACGTATAGAGTTTTCTTGAAAGCTCTGTACCTCTACAGCTGAGACAAAAAGACAGGAGATAGTTTAGATTACTTTTCCCTTTCCAAGCATTCTTGTTAAGCAAAACGAGGGAGCTTCCCCTCCTAATTTGAAGAGCACTCATTGCGTAGTGTGCATAGCTGTCCGTACCAACTTATACTCCAGAGGTGTTAGTTGTTACACCAACACATACCTATTCGGAGCAAATTTGGGGCGCCCAAGTATGGAGGCATGTAAGGGGGTAAAGAATCGTTGGACAAGTGTCACAAAAGTCAAACATGTGCTGGAAAAGTGTGCCACATGGATTTGGACGCCCATCCCTTAATGCTTGCTCATGAAGCTTCCTCTATGCTTGTATTTCTCTCTAAATAAGGTGTTTGTGGGAGTAGTTTGTATGGTTCATTTGCAGGTATTCCTATGCTGTCAGAATTGCTCTAGAATTCAACATTTGTGTATACTCCTAGAAGAACTTGCATTGCAAGTGTGTTGTAATCACCATTGATTCAATAATATATTGTGCAGGTTTTGGAGTGTGGGGTTTTTCTCCTGAAAGGGTTTTCCCCACATATATCTTGTGTTGTGGGCATTTATACTTTGCATTTGATGTTATTTGATTAATCTCTCTATTTTGCATCTCATATTGTAACTATTAAAAGAATTAAAGTTGTACATCTCTCCTCTTAGATCAATGTTAGGAAGCGCTTCCACATACCTTGATTCCTTTCATTAAGAAGCTAAATAACTAAAGCTAGAAATCAAGGTAGATAAGTTAGAAGAAAAGGAAGAGGAAGAGACTTTTAGAGGTACCCTTGCCACTCTCTCGAGATCTCCTAAGTATCATCCTTTTAGAGTTCATGGAGTCTTACATGGACAAAAAATTGCAATCTTGATTCATACTGGAGCCACTCACAATTTCATAGATGAAGGTATGGTTGCAAGGTCTGAGAACAAAACCCTTTGAGAGATTCAACATCATAATAGCTGATGGATTAAGCATTCCTTGCAACAAGAGGATACAAGGACTTGAGATCCATTGGGAAGGCTCCAAGTATGCAATGACTTCTATGTGGTTGGCCTAAGAGAGACCAATATGGTTCTAGGAATGCAATGGTTACATTCTCTAAGGGAATTTACCCACAATTATCAGACTATGGAGTTGAAGTTCAAACCAGAAAGCAAGAAAATATTTCTTCATGGTGTTTCCAATGGATCTCTAAGGGTCATCATGGCTAAGAGGATGGAAAGGTCTTTTTGCAAAGGGCAAGTAGCTTGGGCAGTGCAATGTTTGATCACATCTATGGAATCTTATATGGGCGAGAAATCCTATCATGTTGATATTCAATCTATTTTGGTTAAGCATAGTAAATCCATTCTCATTGTAGAAACAACCCTCAGAGATCCATTAGACAATCCTTGAAGAACCACCTCCTTACCCTCAATTTTGAATTTCAAATCCATAGTTTGATAATTCTATGTGAATTCTCCACGTGAGTGCAACCATTGTACCCCCAAAACTACATTTGTCTCACCGATGCCCACCACATAAAAGTCATCACTAACCTTGTGCCTACTCAAGGTGATGTCAAGCTATTGTATCCTTTGTGTGCATGGAAGAGTAAATCCATCAGCCACAACCACATTGAAACCTTCAAAGTTATCCATCTTCAATTTTAAGCTAGTCACTAACCTCATCAACGAAATTATGGATAGCCCCACTATCAATTAAAATTGTTACCTTATGTCCCTAAAGAACTCCTCACACACGGAAGAGGTGATATAGTGTACCTCCTAAAGGCTTCTCTACCTCCTGATCCTCATGCTTAACCTCCTCCAAAACATCCTCAGATTCAAACTCTTCTGCCTCTAAACCCTCCTCTATGACTACCTCTATGTAACAAACATGTCCTTTGCCTAAGCAGTTATGCCTTGTCTCCTGCATCTCTTTGCAAGAAAAGCACAATTTCTTCCTCCAAATCTCATTCTTGGATTCATCCACCTTGTTGGATTGAGGAGGTGAAGCCTTTGGTTGCAAAAAATCCTTGTGAAATGGTTACCTATGTGACCCTAATGATACATTCTTGGAATAGGTCTTGTCCTTAGATGTGGTGTCCTCCAATTTTAAGGCCCTTCAAATAACGTCCCATAGAGATGATGGCTCAAAAGCTCTAACCAATCCCCAAAGTGACTTTGAAAGCCCTTTGATAAACAAAAACTTAAGTATCTTCTCTATAATATTCGACACCAAGACTAAAATCCTTTGAAATTCTGCTGCATACTCTTCTATTGTTCCCTATTGCCTTAGTCGTGTCAACTCCCTATAGTGTATCTCTGGGTCTTTCCTATCAAATCAATCTATGAGCCTTTGTGTGAAGTCAACGTATGTCATGATTTGATGATGCCCTTGTGTGATTATCCCATGATGCCACCATTCATGTGTTGTTCCATCTAAGTAAAGAATGGCAAACTTAACAACTTCATCTTTTGTCATGGGGCTAAAAGAAAGATAGATATCTAGTTTTTGGACCTATTCTCGTGCAATGACCTTCCTTGAACCATCAAAAGTGGGGAGAGTTAGCTTACTTAACCTTTGTTGCAAATCTCTGTTGGGTTTTCTTTTTTCTCCTCTTGAAATATTCCTTGATCTTGCATTATGAAATTGTATAAATGGAATCTGTCTTCTAATATCTGGATCAAGTCTTGAGTATGCATCTATGCACTCATCAAAGTCATTTGCTTCCATCTTTGGCTCTTCCTCTTCCCATGCTGCTCCTCTTTGGATAAGAATGTGGGTAATATGATTCTGGCTGGTGATCCATGTGGAGTTCTATTGTTATGTTATGAATGATTTGATTTACTACCTTCTCCTCCATTAGTTTGTGCAAGTCTAAGGGAACTGAATGTATTATTCATATTTTTTAGTGTTTGAAGGAGCAATTGTGTTGTTTGTTCTTGTCGTTGCATAAAAGCCTTCCACTCATTCTCTCATTCTATCTCTCGATAGACCATCTTAAGCTTTCCGCTACCTCTAATTTGGTTGCTAGCTTCTTGTAATGTCGCCACTAGTTTTTTCTTCTCTCTTCAAAGCCCTCTGGTCTCTTTGCCTCCACTGCATAAACTGAATTTAGACCCATAGGCTGGCAGGACTGTTGCTCTAATACCAATTGCAATGTCCCATTCTCAAATTTCCTTATTTTGCCTTAAATAAATAACCCTAACTCATAATAATAATTTCATAGTTGATTATAAATATTAATTTATCATAAAAATTATAATTTTGATTATATAATTTGGATTTAAAGCTTATGATGTATTTCTTAAAAATATAAAACTTATCTTTTAGCCTCCGCTGTAATTCTTCTTTCAAATTTGCAGCAAACTCTCTCTGTATAAATGCCTTTGTAATGTTCCTTAATTTCTGCCTAAGTTAGGGGTTTTTGTCCACTAACTTGACAAGAGAAATTAAGGGTTTTTCATCCTTTAATTTCTAATCTTGAGGGGTTTCATCCTCAGATTGTTGAATCCTTGGTTCATATTCAACAAGGAAAATAAATAATATGTCTTGATCCATTGATTTCTTCCTCTTGGTTTTCCTTTATATACCTTTTCTTTTTAATTGGCATGTCCTTCATTTCTTACATATTGACCCTTCCATTAACTTACTTAATTTTTAGTTTCTATGATATTACTTATTCCTCTTTGATCGCTCCTATCATAGGCAGCTGGTGGCGATTTATTTCTGGGCAGGGGCATTATAATATCAAGCACTATGACATGCATTACACAATGGAGTGCAAAGAAAGATGAACTATCTATGAATAAAATATAGTGGGTAAAATTCAAGATGACACCACAAAAGATTGTAACAATGTCTTTGTGAAAAATTCCAGATGACACCGCAAAAGATTGTAACAATGTCTTTGTGAAGAATACCAATGTGAATTAGACAGCAACTTTTGTTGATTCAGGGATCAAATGTAATATATGACCCCAAATTTTATTTTTTTTGAAAATATGCCAGTCTGCTGTTATAAATTTCTGAGTGTTTTCATGTGTTTGTTTTTATAGACCAAGCATGATGAAACTTTGCCAAATGAATGAATAACAGTTTGCAATGTTAACAAAGTAAAATGCTGCTAATAAAGATAATTTTCTGATCATTCCATATTCAGATTTTAATGACAGTCATATTCAGATTGCAACTAAATACATCAGATTTATAAGAGTATTTTTTCAAACCTGGAGATTGTGCAATACGTCCAAATAAAGAGCTAACTAGCAATACCAATGGCCACAGCAAACAAGTAACTTTCTCTGTGCAAACTGAGGGGAGATCCCAAGTGATTTCAGTCCAAATTATCAACCCAGGTCGACCTATACAGCAGCAGGTCGAATCTGGAAATGCACAACAAACTGGGCACCTGGCTCTAAGAAGCAATTTTCTTAATAAATTCAGTCCTTGACCAAAAAATTGGAAATGAGTATACCAAATGGGGCGCCTTGACAAGGAGAGTCCAATAAATCAATACCCACGTTGAGAATAAATTCTGTTCAAGAATTGTATGCCAAGAACCAGGTTCAGGTCCACAACAAAAAGTGCCCAGAAATCATGAATATCATCACCAAAATGCATTTCAAACTTCACTAAATCGATACCAAGTCTCCACAAGCCAAAACATAAGCAACCCACATCAAAAATGCTCAAAAATCTTCATCCTTTATGACTGTAATCTGCAACTTTGAAGCTCTAATGGTGACCTTTGAATGAGACCACCATTCTACCAACTAGGGCAGGTCTTGCACTGCCGAAACCAGCCTTAGATATAGAGGGTTTTCGTCCTCAACTCCGTTTATCTAACCTCCTAGTGAAAAACCAGCAGCATCTCAATAAGCAGCCAAAACATCCATGAGCAAATGAGAGCCAAAAAGTCACTTTATAGAAGGTGAGAAGGAAATTAGGCCAACTTTAGGTTTCGAATCATTTTCCCTCCAAAAACCTTTTAATATTTTTGCTTTATACTTTAAAACATTATCAAATAATCCTCAAAGGGGCATCCTTCTCATAAGGAAACTATTTGCACTTTTGTAGCCTTCTAAAATGACTTAAAGTTATCACTTAGGCACCAAGGTACTTTTTTTTATGACCACCTACCCACTCACTTAAGTTATAAAGTTATTTTATAAAATAACTTAAGTGACTGATTAAAAGCAACTATTAAATAATTCAATGTAATGTCCCCATTTTACGACGCCCTCTTTCAGTTAGGGTTGATTTGGGCACACTTACTATTTTTAGTAAATGCTATTTTTAGCAGGGGGGTCTGGTATGGTGCTTCGGTCTTTGGTGAGTTTTCTTGAGTGCCTCAATCTCTCTCCAGCTCGAGTCTCAAGTCATTACTTACTATTTTTAGGACTTTCTAAAATTAGTAAGTCAATTAGGGTTAGCCAGTCTTAGGCAGGGAGGTCTCAGCAACACCATATTCAGTTGGTTAAAAGTTACTAAGGTTGGATCATTCAAATATTTGATTAAAGTTTCAAAAAGTGAGCTTTAATGAAGTAACTTTATATTTAATCATTGAGGGTCCTGAGGAGACATAGAAAGGACCTTGGGCGCCTAATGAATGACTTGAAGTTGTTTTTAAACTTTAATATCATTTTATAATGCACTTTTAAGGGGACGCCTAAGGAGGAGAAAAAATGGAATTAATATTAAAACTAATGTTGAAGTAAAGATTTAAAGTTATATCTTTTTAATGAGGCATGTACTTTGGGCGCTCAAGTTGAAGGAAGAATTAAAAGATAAATTAAAATCAAAGCCTTGGAGTTTTGGCATGGATTTTAGGGTTGCTAGAGAAGCTTTGATCAAAAGTTCGTGTTGGAGGCTTATTTTCATTATGGATGTTTGGATTTGACTTGGTCGTACAACTCTCTTGAAGCTTGGGCTTTTAGGGTTTTGGATTGACTTGTTGAGACGAAAACCTCTGCAGGGACACCTTTCTTCATGTGTGAAAGACCACATCAAGAGAGGATATTGGAGGCTTCATACAGGAGCTTCATTTGTGCTTCAAAGTTGCAGGTTCAGACTTTCGGATTGAAGATTTTGATCATATTTTGAAGTGGGATTGTAAGATTTTGGCTTGTGATGATATTGCATTGAATTGGAAGAGTTTAGTGACTATTTTGGTGAGATTTCTTAAATTTTTGGGTATTAAGATTTAGGGCCTGAACTCATTATTTTGCTCATATTTCTTGAATGAAATGGGAAATCAAAATGGGTGTCTAATCATCTGGTTCCTCTCTTCATGGCACTCAAAACAAGTGATTGTTTGTATTTTTTGAAGCTGATTTTGATTTTTTAGAGTCAAGTTGACTTTGAGCTCCTAGCGCCACTTTCTGGGTGATTTAATCACTTCAGGTTGCCATCATTTTGAGGTTATCAAGGCATTCTTCCAGTGGTCGTTAATGTGGGTTTGGCGAGCTTGAGCTGGGGTTGAGAGCCCAGCTTGTTGCTGTAGAAAACGTCTAGAAGAAGACATTTAATCTGCTGCTTGGCACCCCCTCAAGGTCTGATAGATATTTCCTGAAAATGCTTTCTTGACACTCAGGAACTGCAATACTAGTTGCGAGGAAGTTCTCAGTTTTAGTGCTATTTGAAGGACGTCTTGGCTTAGCTTCACATCAAGCTTGAAACCCCTTATCATGTGTTTGGACGTGGCTATGAAGGAGATTCCATCTGCTGTCTAGGAGCGATTACCAGGTCTGAAAATGTTCGTGTTTGAGCTTAGAAACTGTTGTGTAATGACAGAAAATTTCTGATAATAAAGACTGTTCATTGGAGGTTCAGAAAGTTTATTCTTTCTTTATACATTGCTTCTATTTTAAAGTTCCCTGCAATTTACTCTTAAAGCAACTATATGTATACTTCATGATATATCTTAAACACCTGCAAACTCTATTAAAACTATTGCAAGAACATCACAAAGAACACACAAACAGCAAGCTGCAATCATAGGGGAAAAACAGAAAAAAAATTAAAAAAAATTTGGGGTTGGTTATTACATTCAACCTTAGGCTCTCCAATGCCATCTTAGAAATAACACTGCTAAGGACACAATGGACCTGAGACCAGTTTCCCAAAACAGACTTACTATAAATAGCAACTACTAAAAATAGTAAGTACTCACCAAACATCAACTGGTACAAAACTGAAGATCACTAAGATGCCCTGTGGCTTACTAAGAATAGTAAGCACTGTAAGCTGACCACTGCTATAAATAGAAAGTGTTAGTGTTTTGTAGCTTCGGGAGCTATTTTCTCTTAAATAGAATTATCACAAGGCAGGTCGGCCTTTGTCTCATAAATAAAATTTATATTATTCTAGGCCGACCTAGAAAGGAGGTCACCTAGCTTTGTATTTAAAGAGGATAGAGTCCTCTCATTTGACAATCAATTCATTCACTCCAATTTGCATCTTCTTCAGCAGCAGTAGCAGTTCGCCTCCTAGCAGCAAATTCGATTCTAAAGGAAGTGTCATCATTTGTGTTTCGCTTCAAGGAGAAGTGTCTCCATTCATTGTATTAGACTTGGCCTTGTCTAGGGCTTGATTTTGTATGCAATTTTTGCACTTATTCATCTGATATATAAGAGATCATTTTTGTTGGGTTTTTCTCCCTCAAGTAGAAGGGTTTTCCCAGGATAAATTGCTATGTTTATTGATTTGTGTGTTGTATTTCTGCTTATTTGCATTTTTGATCTAAAACTAACAGAAAGTCCCACTGAAACACCGAAAAAACCCCACAGAAGGGACTAACACAAGCAATAAAGCTCATTGGACAACTTCCACACATTGCCCAAATAAGAAACCCTACACTGCTCTACCTGCCAGACTAGTTACTAAATATAGCACTTACTGAAAATAGTGTGTCAGAACCAAACTAATCCGAAAGAGGACATTGAAAATGGGGACATTACAGTCCACCCTTCCCAAAGATTGCTTGTCCTCAAGCAATTCCAGTAAAGCCCTGCAACCAACAATCTGATTCACACTAAAACCAAAAATGATCCCAGGGTCCCAAGTAAATCTAGGTCTGTAGTACCAACTGCTCAAATATTTGTCCTGCGAGGTACCAACACATGAGTCCTCCTGAAAACCTCATGTATTAAGCGTAATCAAATATTGCATAGACTCGACCAACTCCTCAAAAGAATGCCCCTCAAGAGTACCAAACTAATATGCCACAAGAGTAAACTCACGAAAATCAACACTGGCTCTCTCATCCCAAACGGTAACTAAACTACAACACAGTGTGATTCTTGGCTTCCAAGTTAGTCTCAGAAAGGAACCACCATACTGACGTCGTGCCATATTGATTATAAATGAACCAATGTGCCCAAAACTGCGCTCCCTTATCTTGGACCCCCAAGGAATAAAAATCATCAAAGCCCATACTGAAGAACTTGATACGTCTGAAGTCAATGCCATGAAAAATATCCTTCCAAAACAACTCAGAGAAGACTATGTCAACAAACTCCCAGTCAATCACAGTCCTGGACAACATGAGAAAAATCCTGCTCAACCATAAGAAATAAACCCCAGCATGACACCTCAAGATAGCCCAAGTATGGAGCAAGTCAATCACTACCATATCTCTAACATCTACCAACCAGGAAAAGCCTATGCTGACGCAAACCAAAATCATAACATCAACACTCAACCTGCAAGTGTCAAAAGAATGGTCCCGAACACACCAACACACCCAAAGCACAACAATCATTAATACATCATCTAGAATAATGCATATCATCTCCATGAAGTAACTGCAATGAGCGTCACTCATCAGAGTGGAAACAACAAATGGGTAAACTATGTCCGGAAAGATAATCACAGCCAAGTACCCCAAAGCCTGCCCAAACTCAAAATTAGTCTTCTCATCAAAAGATGTCATCATAACCAGCAAAAGAAAGTGAGGGAAGCGGTATTCAAACTGAAATCTCACTGAAAACATAGGAGAGATGGGTATAGAGGTAGCAACAGAATCATCACCAAGGATCAAATCATCACTGCCATCTGAGCTCAACCATGGGCTACTCAACTGCTGAACCGAAGAAACCATCCAACTCATCTACGGATCCAAAACCGAAGTCATGTACTAGCTGATCGGAAAGTGGACAGCAGTACTAATACAGAAACTTGACCCGCTACTCCAATCCTGAGACAACTCTTCATGTCTGGAAACTGCACCTAGGTCCCAAACCTTACTAATTTTGCCCAGAGCAATGCTACAACTAGGAGTAATCCCATCATCCAACTCAAAAAGTAGATTGTCATACAACATCAACATCTACCTCAAACAAAGGATTATCAATAAACTGAAGGTTATTCCCAACTCCCAATTCCAACCAATCCTCTTGCTGATCCAAAATCTTATTTTCTAATTTTCTTGAACAATGTGCAAGGTCATACTCCTCCTGGATAAGATCAAGCTCCATTATTACCTGTTTAATCTCCTTTGCCCTTTCTCTACCTTCCTTCTCCATAAACTGTTGAGTCTCATAGAGCTGTTCATTTTCTTCAAGAAGTGCCTCTTGGACACTTTCCAAAGCAAGCTTCGTAGAGTTAAGCTCAATGGTGAGCTAACTAACCTCTCACCTTAACTGCTTAGACAAAGATAAGGTTTCATCTGCAAACTTGGTAGCTAAATCTCTATCATGCATCATGTGTAGGTAAGTTGTTTTTAACTTCTTCCATAGAGTTCTTCAATATATGTAAATCAGAAAATGAAATATTAAGCTCACTTTGTCCCATAGATGCATTTTGAATTAATTTTTCCACATGCATATGTTCACTGTCCAAACTAGAGAAAACATGCACCTCATTTTCTATGGTTACCAAGAGTTGTCTTCTCCAATTATAATCAAGCAAAAATGATGAACTATTGTTATGTGGCATGTGAAAATCAGAACTATTATACCTGTTATCAAAGTCTCCATCGCTGTCCCAAATTGCATGTGCCTCTTCTTCAACGCTTACCCCATCTTCGTTCAACGCTTACCCAATCTTCGTCACTAGGCCTTTGATAAAAATTAGCCCCAAGCAAAGACATTTCTGATTTGTCTTTGAGCTCATGCCTCTCAAAATCAATTTCCTCTAAAGCGTCATTTTTGCATTCTTTATGCTCCAATGTTGGAACAGCAGCTTGGTCAGAAGAAGATTCTTCCCAAACTGATTCTGCATCATACTTCGGTCCCCAAACACCTAGATCCCATGGCCCAATAAGATGATGTTTTCTTTTTGAATGAGTATGCTCAATGTATATCCCCTGAGTGGTTGCCTCCCAAATCACCTAAGACTCTGCCTTATTATTCCCAATAGTGGACTGCGAATCCAAATCAACCAAGCTACAAGGTCTCTACTCAAAATCAGCTTCCTGCAATGTGAAATCAGATTCCTTTTCAAGATTGAAAACATCACTATCGATGCCATCCTCTATGCATGGCTCCCAGAATGTAGTAAGGACATCATTACAAACCAAAGGAAATTCATCCCAAAGTGGATCATTATCATACTTTGGTGCCAACACACGCGGATCCCATATGTAGAAAGGTTGATCGCTTTGATCAGAGAATAAGTGCTCATTGTGCTCTTCATGAATAGTTGTCTTTCTAAATAAGTCACTCCCCAACTCATTAGGATTGAAATCATCATAAGCGTCTCTCTCCATAGACTTCGTTTGGAAGTCAAACCAAATGCCACATGTGTCATCATTACCAACATGAGGTAAAGAGTCATCATTATTAGCTGATTTGAAGACATTATCCCCTTTGTTTTCAAAACGCCCATCATCTAAAAGTGTCTCAACTTCATTGGATAGCTCTAATGGTGTATATAAGGTTGTTGTTTTGACAATTCCTTCATGCACAAACTCAACCACAACAATTGCATGCAAGTCCAAAGAGTCATCCCGAAGCTCCGTCTCACATTCATCATGTTTCAAATGAATCACTTCATCTAATTTTTCTGCTATGAACTTCTCTTCAACCACCTGCTCTTCATTGAATAAGTATGGCTCCAACTTTGCCACCTCCTTAAAATGAAGTTCGGGTTCCTTCTTATCAAGCCTCTCTATGAGTCTCTTAGTAAACTCAGTATAAGATGTAATTTGAGCATGCCCCATTATGATCATCCCATGATGCCACCACTTATGTGCAACTCCATCAAGGTGCATAGTAGCATATTTTATGGATTCTTCTTCAGGCATGGGGTTTTGATTGAAGTATGTATCCACCCTATGAACCCATGCTCTCACTGAAATCTCATTGGACCCGTCAAAATAAGGAATGCTGGGTTTTCCATCTTTCCTTCGTAAGTCATTATGATGTTCTCTATTGCCCCTGTTTGGCGTATGAATCATCCTGAGATCTATATAATCCCGAAACTAGGGCTTGCATCCAACCAATCCTGTCTAAATGGATCCTGCAACTCAACTAAGGTAAGCTCTTGATTGGGTTGTGCTTCTACTCTTGGTGGAAATATAGGCATAAGAGGTCTCGCCATTGCTCCATTCTGCTGATTGACTGCCCTTCGTTGTCCCACGTCATTATTTTGCCCCAAACAATCCAATCTTTGTACCAACTGTGCAAGTTGTTGATTGGTCTCTTGAGCATGTTGGGCTGCTCTTTCTTAACCTCTAACCACTACATCCAAGAGTTGCATCATACGATCTTGCCTACCAATATTTCTTTCAGCTTCTTCTCTTCTTTCACCCATGTTTTCTTGGTACCTTCTTTCTTAGTCACTAATGCTCAAATTTCTATCACCCACTAGTTGGCAGGATTATTTTGTGCTCTGATAGCACTGTAATAGATGACCCCAAATATTTTTTTTTTTTAAATATGCCAGTCTACTGTTATAAATCTCTAAGTGTTTACCTAGTGTTTTCATGTGTTTGTTTTTATAGACCAAGCATGATGAAACTTTGCCAAATGAATGCATAACAGTTTGCACTGTTAACAAAGTAAAATGTTGCTAATAAAGATAATTTTCTGATCATTCCATATTCAGATTTTAATGACAGTAATATTCAGATTGCAACTAAATACATCAGATTTATAAGAGTATTTTTTCAGACCTGAAGATTGTGCAATATGTCCAATTAAAGAGCTAACCAGCAATACCAATGGCCACAGCAAACAAGTAACTTTCTTTGTGCAAACTAAGGGGAGATCCCAAGTGATTTCAGTCCAAAATTCAAATTATCAACCCAGGTCGACCTATACAGTAGCAGGTCAAATCTGGAAATGCACACCAAACTGAGCGCCTGACACTAGGAGGCGATTTTCTAAATAAATTCAATCCTTGACCAAAACATGCAATGAGTATACCAAATGGGGCGCCTTGACAAGGAGAGTCCAATAAATCAATACCCATGTTGAGAATAAATTCTGTTCAAGAACTGTATGCCAAAAACCAGGTTTAGGTCCACACCAAAAAGTGCCCAGAAATCATGAATATCATCACCAAAATGCATCTCAAATTTCACTAAATCGATACCAAGTCTCCACATGCCAAAAACAAGCAACCCACATCAAAAATGCTCAAAAATCTTCATCCGTTATGACTATAATCTGCAACTTTGAAGCTCTAATGGTGACCTTTAAATGAGACCACCCCTCTACCAGCTAAGGCAGGTATTGCACTGTCGAAACCAGCCTTAGATATAGAGGGTTTTCATGCTCAACTCCGTTTATCTGACCTCCTGGCAAAAAACCAGCAGCATCTCAATAAATAGCCAAAACATCTATGAGCAAATGAGAGCCAAAAAGTCACTTTACAAAAAGTGAGGGAAATTAGAGCAACTTTAGGTTTTGAATTATTTTCCCTTCAAAAACCTTTTAATATTTTTGCTTTATACTTTAAAACATTATCAAATAATCCTCAAAGGGGCGTCATGCTCATAAAGAAACTATTTGCACTTTTGTAACCTTCTAAAACAACTTAAAGTTATCACTTAGGCACCAAGGTACTTTTTTTGATGACCACCTACCCCCTCACTTAAGTTATAAAGTTATTTTATAAAATAACTTAAGTGACTGATTAAAAGCAACTATTAAATAATTCAACCTTAGGCTCTCCAACGCCACCTTAGAAATAACATTGTTGAGGACACAATGGACCTAAGACTAGTTTCCCAAAATAGACTTACTATAAATAGCAACTGCTAAAAATAGTAAGTACTCATCAAACATCAACTGGTACAAAACTGAAGATCACTGAGATGCCCTATGGCTTACTAAGAAGAGTAAGCACTGTAAGCTGGCCATTGCTATAAATAGAAAGTCTCACTGAAACACCGAAAAAACCCCACAGAAGGGACTGGCACAAGCAATAAAGCTCATTGGACAACTTCCACACATTGCCCAAATAAGAAACCCTACACTGTTCTGCCTACCGGACCAATTACTAAATATAGCGCTTAATAAAAATAGTGTGTCAGAACCAAACTAATCCAAAAGAGGACATTGAAAATGGGGGCATTACATCAAATTCCATCTTGGAGGCAAAATTGATTCCTACCAATTTCTTGCCCATGAAATTTTCCAAGTAAAACTTACCCATATACTTCGGGTTCTAAAACAAATTAAGTTTTGGGAGCCAGAATGGAGAGAATCAACGGTGTTGTGGTAGAAGTTGTTCACAAGAGGATAGGGACACAAATGGACACAAGGGGAGTAGGTTGGAAGGCTTCACTTTCAATACCCTCTCTTCTTAAGAAATAAAGTTTCTAATTACAAGGAGGATATTCCCCTTCCCCTTATCTGAATTTGGGAGGCAAGTTTTCTACAGCCTAAAAAGAAAATTCAATGGGATGGCTTATAAGTTCTGATAATGAAATCCCATGGACAATGTTCAGAGAAAATGGCTTGCCCACCAAAGTGGAGGTGGAAATTTCAAAGAAGATGGAGGACACTTGAATTTTGAAAAAACTGATAAAGGGTTTTTTGGAAGATAAAGCAAAGACCCTGTCAAAGACAAGATGAAGACTGAAAATTTGGCTTAGGCGGTCCATGACAAATATCTTTAATGTCCTCAGAGAAACATTGCATGAAGAGGAGTAGATAATGTAGATCGAGAGGAAACTCCATCACAAGATTGCTAATTGCATGCATCTTGCAATTGGCAATCCTGCCTGAGATTTTCCGCTCATATTGGGATTGTCAGACCAGTCATGAATAATTGCAGTATGAAGTCTGAAATTGGATGTGGGTGCTGAGCTATAAGAATGAGTAGACTTTTGTACTCAAGAAGTAGGTGAAAAAATGACATGGATCTTCTCGAAAGTTAAATTTTTTGATGAGATGAGCTCCACAATGATAGGTTATTTGTGAATGTTTCCTTTCCAGCACTGAAAACAATAGTTAGTACCAAGTATCAGTTAAATTATTTTATCAGCAGGAAAGAAAATTGCTTTCATAGGCATGGCAGTACTACTGCTAAAATCAGCTTATATGCTTTCACACATTGGAATGATGAAGGATTATTAGATCCTATCAGAATGTTTTGAACATCAAAACCATTGAGGCTATATGCTTTCAGAAGTAAAAATCCTGAAACAGGAATATTACTGTGTGCTAATTTGCAGTTCATGATAATATAATACAAGTTGTTGAAGAAAATATTTGTATGTGGAAAGAAAGAAACCACAAGGGGAATTGTCATCAATATCAAATAGTTTGGTATGTCTCTATATGCTGCAAGGGATATATTCACGATTAATTCTAATTTTGATGTGTTGAATAGATTTTTTACCATAGCCAAATGTGAAAAATCAACCACATATTATTTTCATACATTTTTAAATATAGTGATGAAAAATAAGATCTTCAAGACAGAGATAATGCTTACAGGCAAACGATCCCATACAAGCCTAGCATCATTTGGCTTGAGATGATAATAGGCAGAGCCAAAAGCAGTTGCAGCAATTCCCACATAAAAAATTGCCCAACACCACACTTCTCCTTCTAAACTGAAAAAATGGGAAAACAAATTTGTAAAATACTAAAGACATTGACAATGATCTCAATCTGAAATAAAAGGAAGAAATGAATCCTACCTTAAGTCAAAATAATTTCCTCGAAGACAAAGTACAAGTCCAATGACACCAATGATCAAAAAGGGGAAGTTTGATATCACATTCAGAGTATTGGGCACCCCTATAACACAAACATAAATACTTGTCAGAAGATTCAAAGAAAATTTGTACATGGTAATTAATCTAAGACAATTTACAAGAACTGTATCCAAATATCATGATTAAAGTTGAGGGGATATAAGTATTCATGGAACAACTTTTCACAACCATATACATTCATGAACATCTGACCAGATTTAGAAAAATATTATACCTTGCAATCCCTTCACAAAAACATTATGGCAGAAAAATATAATCGGCTCATACATCATGTATGAGATGAGTAGTTCATGAAAGACAAGCATGGGTTATGAAACAGAAAGTACAACCCAAATTCTATAATTCATCTCCAAAAAAGATGGCAAGCCTCCAAGCATAGCAGGCACAAAAAAAAAGATACACAAGGTACATAGATACATTTGATGGAGATTACAATTGCACAAGTAGATGGAAGTTCATATCATTAATCATGCCTCTACACTAATAATATCACCTTTCAAAGCAGTATTCTTGCAGTTAATGTTAGAGTTGTTCTAGTCATTCCTTGTTATAGCTAAAGTATAATGGGAGAAAGCAATAAAAGTGATTTGTCTTTGATTAGGTTGCAGGAAAATTCCAGAAGTTTTATGGTTTGATCATACTGCAATAACTTTGAATGGGTATTGTTTCTCTACCTATAATGGCCAAAATTTAAAAAATTTGCTTCAATAAGGCATTTTGGTAAAAAATGGTCAAAGTCTTGTAAAAATTGTCTTCAAGTCAACAATTTTAAAAATAAAAAATGTCTATTTTTAGAAATTTCTAAAAATAGACTTGAATTAAGGTTTTTTGGGTTTGTTGTCAAATGGATGCTGGCAAAATTTGTCTAAAAATATAATCTTTGCATGGAGGGCTCAAACTGATTTTGATTGGTTGAAAATACATCCCGACCAGGCTAATCTAGCCAAAATCGTCAAGAAGTCAATTTTTCTCTGGTGGGTTTATTTCACTTTTTTAGAAGATAAATCAGACCTTTGAAGTCATCAATGGAGGATGGCTAGTTGCCAAGTGTTAGATTCAAAGTCTCAAATGCTACATAGATCAATCAACAGCGCAAGATGCTCGAAAAACAATGAACGGAGGAAAGGAATTCAAAAAGTTGAAAATTGTAAAAAAATATTCTAACATTGGAAAAGAAAGGCATCTTATTTCAAGGGAGGCACCTAGCAGTCAATGCCTTAGCCAATTTTTCAACTTCCGCAGATCATGCACGCACAATGGTGAACGCGGCTCATAGTCGGCAAAGGTGGTGAACGGGAAAGGAGGAGAAATTGAAAATCTTGAAAAATAAACTAAAAATAAACTAAGTCTGGAGATGTTGGGTGCCTTATTTCAAAGAAGGCGCCTAGGGTTTCATGTCTTAGCATTTTTTTTGCGTTTTCGAAAAACATGCAATCTCCTTCGTCAGTCTGATTCCAATTGTGCAAAAATAGTCAAAAGCAATTTTTAGGGTTTGAAAAGCTAGAGGTCATCTCAGATATGTTCAGGTTCTTCAACGAATTCATCATCCAATTCAGAAGATCTATCGGATGCCAAGAATTGCAGATCAAACGGAGATGTTTCACACAAAACGAAAAAAGTCAATGAGGAAAGTTGAAAATCTAAAAAATAAATGAAGTCTGGAGGAAAAAGGTGCCTTATTTCAAGGAGGGCGCCCAAGTCCTCAACACATAGAATATTTTTCACATTTTTAAGAAAATGTCCAAAACTCCTTCGTCAACCCAGTTCCAGCTTTCGCAGAATCAGTCAAATGCATCAACAGAAGCTAACAAAAGGTACCATTCAACTTAGATAAGATTAGGCTTGCCAGAATGACTGACTTTCAATCTCTTCCATTCACCAACTAGCGAGAAACGATGTCCGAACAAGGGTTGTTAGCTTCACGCGAAATGGAGAAAGCAAAATTTGAAAATCCCAAAAAAATGGTTAAGTCTGAAGATGTTGGGTGCCTTATTTCAAGGAGGGTGCCCAACTGTCTATGCCTTAGAAATTATTTGATCCCGGCACGTTTTCTTCCATTTCGGTCTCTGTCAGCAACTTCCAGGGTATACAATCACAATCAAATGACATCGGATGCTGAAACAAAGCTGGGGATCACTTCAACAGTGGTCAAAGACGAGATTGCCATGGTCAAACAGAGATTATCAATTAACAATGCCAATTTACTGGATCATCAAAGACAGATTCAAGCTCTAGCGGAAACACGAAAAGCAAAAAATTGAAAATCACAAAAAAAAATCTATCTCTGGCAAAGCCAAGCGCCTTATTTCAATGAGGGCGCCCAGCTTTCCATGCCTTAGAATTTTTTCAGTTTTCGTTGCATTTTCCAAAACATGTCTTCATGCACATGTGCTTTTTCAACTATAAAAGAGGATTTCACCGTTTGATGCAAACAAAGTAAAATATTTTTGCATGGACTCCAAAATTTTAGGGTTTTGCCAAAATAGCATCTTTTTCATCTCCAACTCTATTTAAGAAAGATTTGAGCATTCATTCTTCATAATTTGCAAGTTAACTCTCAAAGGAAGAAACATAAAATTTTCTTCTCATCAAGATTTGGAGACTCAAACGAAAAGCTTTTTCAGAGTTCTTCGTGGATTCAAGATTGGGAAGCACAGCAGCACACTTTTTCATGGTCTGTTTTTCTAGGGCATCACGTTTCAGAAACAATTGGTCAAAATTTTCAACTTTCATCGATCTGGGTCTACTTGTTCTTCACTCCTCCTGAAGATTGGAAAATTCTAAAAATTTGCATGTCAGCCCCTATTTTTTAGGAAATCATGCATGTTCAGGAAATCCTCAGATTTTTCAAAATCTAACGATCTGGGTCTCTTCAAAACGAAATTGTCTACAAAACCCAAACCTCAATTTTTCGGCCATACTTTTTACGAAATCGTGCATGATCTTGCTTTTTTTGGAAAAGCTCAAATTTTTCAAAATCTGACGATATGGGTCTCTTTAGAATAAGATTGTCTACAAAACCCAGACCTCAGCGTTTTTCCAAAAATCTACCTTTTCCTAAAGAAAAATCAGTGATCTATTTTTAGCTCTTGTGCAGAACTTTTCCGAACATAGGCATGTTTACAGTCAAAAGTCAAGTTTTTTGACATGTAGTACTCTCGAACAAAAATCAAGACCAAATCAGTGTTGCTCCATTATTTCCTGAGAACATTCGAAACCAACTTACATCATGTGCTTCTAGTGTTTGATTTGTGTGCTTTGGAAGGTGCAGGAAACATTTCAGTCAAAAATCTTGATTATTCTGGGCTGCTTGCAACAGCTTATATCCCCATCTCGGTGCAAAGCCTTGAATTCATAATTGCTTGTATCAAGCATTACAATTCAACTTCACGAGAAATCATATCAGCAGATGGGCATATTATTTACAGCCTTAGGCCGAAAGATATTGAGAAATGTTTTGCAATACCACCACGGACAGAAAATTTCATCATATCTATTGAAGACTGTGAAAAGGTGTGGTATGCACAAAAGGACAAGTGTCGAAAAAGAATGGCTTAGAAGTGGCTAAAAGAGAAGCAGAATACTTTTCCGAGGAATGTTGGGCACAGTGAGTTCAAGGGGGAATTTGCAGTCATAATAACTTTGCTCAACTGGGTCACAGGTCAAGCAGAGGCCAATAATTCCAGCCTGGGATGTTTTACATCATTTCCCAGATTGTTGATAGAGCAGAACACTAGGACTGGCCAGCGTTGACCAGTGATTGTCTCCACCATTAGATGACAGAGTTCTTCAAGGCCCATGAATTCCACATGATATCCTATTCCTACCTCATATATCTAATGGGATTTCAAGGCAAGTTTAGAGGTTTGAATGTCATTGGAACTCTAGGTGTTCAGCATGTGTATGATCATTACCCACAGTTAGAAAATTTAGAATCTAAGCGGCGTTATGTAAGAACCATCCTATTCTCTAACTTTTGAATGTTATGCAAATGCAGGGATTTTATTTGGTCTTTTTCATTTGATATTTGATTTTTAAGAATTTTCTCAATACAATTGCTAGGTAAACAAATGCACGAGAAATGCAAACTAGAACATATACATATAATGCTGGAAATTTAAAGCTTTATTTATATTGCATAACTCATTGATGCTTTACAAGAAATGATACCCGAAATAAGCTTTAACGATTCAAATATCAGACTTTATTCCTTTGCAAACAATACATTCATACCCGAACTTCAAACAATGTTTATTTGCTTATTCTGAAATATATAGCAGCGACTGGCAAACCCTTGTAGAGGTCAAACTGCTGCAAATACAAAGTTCTCTACCTGGTAAGACGCCTAGGGCAGATTATTATTGGAACGATGCACCAAGTTACTATAGCGAATCACTGTTCATGGGTACTGTAGCAGCACATCAACAACTTCAGATCTGCAATGATTAACCTTCAAAACCCTTGTTGAAATCTTCTGAAACTTCACCAATTAAGCTCAAATTGGACCTTTGAATGAAGCCCACAATAAGCAATAATCTCAGCTGGTCTTTCACAGCCTCAAAATTGCATAAACACTAAAGAGTTTTTGTTCTCCAATGCTGAAAACGGCAGAAACCCTAGCTGGCTTCTTCTCCAAGCACGAACTCCAAAGTCACAAGTTTTATAATCTTCAAACATAATGAAATAAATTCCACTTGATGCCTTTTTATTATCTCCTCAAGGAGGTCGACCTCTTAATTACATTTTAATTGCTTTTGAAATCCACTTTTAGGTTTTTGATAAAAACTTTATAATCTCTCCAAACTTGGGTGCTCAAATCAATAATATAAAATAAATGTACTTTAAGTGATTTTAATTGAGGGTCATGGCCTCATCGGAAATAAAGTACACTTTTTAACTTTATAATTTAACTTTATATTATTTAATTATCATTAAAGTACCTTTAATGATAATTACTCATTAATCATTTACTATTTCGCCCATCCAACTGATTAAGAGGTCAACACTGCATCTGAGACCTGTCCAGGTGCCTTACTAAATATAGTAACCCTGACTCCTTGAAATGGTGACTTACTATAAATAGTAAGTATGAAGAACTGAGTCTAACGAAAGCCAAACTTGAACCCACACTAAGCTCTGAAGGAGAAAACACATTGATGTCTTCCAAAAAAGGACCCTCTAACCATCTGAGTTAGCCTACGAGGGCCAGTGATAGGCTAAAATGTCAATAAACAAGATCATACTGAAAAGGGGACATTACAGTCTGCCCTCCCTGAAATTACTTGTCCCCAAATAATCTCAGGAGCAAAGTAAAACACCAATCCACCCAGATCCCAAGGGTAGAACTATGTAATGTCCCTAATATCACCAACTAGGTCCTGTAACACCAACACCAGTATAACAAACAATACCTGTCGAACCAAATCAATCCCAACAACAAGTGTCGCAGGAGTGATAACCTAAAAGGGAAACAACTCTGAACACTAACAAAGTTTGCTCCCAAAATCTACACAAGGCAAGTTGTCATACACACTGTCTAGCACATGCACCATTGAACTGTGCATTTTAAATAGATCATGTACATGAGGATCAAATGTAAAATTGTACGCACTCCTCACTATGTACACCTTAGAAAACTCCTCTGCGAGCCCCGTCTAAAATCCCGATGCACTGGAAGGATCCCAAACACTACAATCAATGCACATCTCAGGACTAGGGTCAAGAGAGTGATCGGCATCTATCTCAAAGAGCGGATTGTCATATGACAATGTAGCATCCGCCTCATACAAAGGGTTGGTCACAAACTAAACCATACCTCCAAGTTGATCCCAATCAACAACCTTTGCACCCCTGGAGTACTGGATAAGATCATGCCCAATCTTCTACACAGACTCCACCTCTACTCTCTCGCTCTCCTCACAAACGAGAGAGATAGCGCAAACTCCCATTTGTCATCCCCCTCAACACATACCTCCTGCCCTGTAACTCAAAACTCATCTCCATCTTAGGCAAGTTGAGGGTGAACTCTCCAATATCCTGGAGCCATCGCATACCCAACACTATATCTATCTCACCCATGTTCACTACATAAAAGTCAGCCTGTAACTCATAGTCATTCAGCATAAGAGTGACACTACAAATCCTCCTAGTGCAAGTGAGGGTATACCCATCTGCCACACGAACCCGGAATCCAGCGAAGTCCTCTGTCTGGAGTCTACACCTGCTGACATAACCCTCGTCAATAAAATTATGTGTGGCTCCAGTGTCAAGCATAGCCATGCATCATTGTCCATCAATTGATCCCCTAAACCTGAATGAAGATCCACTCTATGCACTAGTAGATAATGCCAATGGGGATAAATTGGCATCAAGTCCAAACTCTATAGAAGCGTTTCCAGCCTCATGATCATCTGAAACAGCTTGTTGATTTTTTGAAGCTTGTGTCCCCCTCCTCTGAATAACCTCCTTCTCACACAATGCATCAACAATACCCAAACCTTGAGTATTTGTCGTTGAAGACTCCATAGAACCATCACCCATAAGTGAAATAGTTGTCGTCTCATGCTAATGCAAAGGAACCTCACTACTGTCATGAAAATCAGAACTATTAGAGCTTGTATTCTCTGCACATTCCTCATCTTTGAAGCTACCAACTTGCGTGCCAACATTGGTAGATCCTTCCACAACATTTTCTTCATTTTCCATCACATCTACATCATGATTGTTCTCAATAGTTCGGTTGCTGTTACAAAATTCAGAATTGTTGTCATTCTTATCTGCAACGTCATCAACAACCAAAACTTCTTTAATTTTTCCCTTGTACATCTTCTTGAAATACTCTACCAATCCAATATTTTCTGGGTGCAAGGTGACAACAAAGGTCAAGTAATCATTAACTGAGTACTGTGCTTTGAAATCACCAGGCATACTCTAATATCCCTCAAGGAGCTGAGGGGCTTCATGTTTATAACTTTCCCTGAGCTTGATGGCATCCCGTTCAATTTCTTCCCTGGATTTCCCTACAATACTATACCAACCCATACTGAAATTGGCTGGAAATTGACGAGTGCTAGTCACTCAAATATCAACTGTGTGAGCTCAATGACTTTTTAAAATAAACCCCAACAGGATGGCAGGAAACCACTCTAATACCACTGTAAGAACCCTCCTATTCTCCAACTTCTGAATGCTATGCAAATGCAGGGATTTTATTTGGTGTTTTCCATTTGATATTTGATTTTTAAGAATTTTCTCAAAATGATTGCCAAGTAAACAAATGCATGAGAAATGCAAACTAGAACATATACATATAATGTTGGAAATTTATTTATATTGCATAGCTCATTGAAGCTCTACAAGAAATGATACCCGAAATAAGCTTTAACTATTCAAATATCAGACTTTATTCCTTTGCAAACAATACATTCATACCCGAACTTCAAACAATGTTTATTTGTTGATTCTGAAATATATAGCAGCGACTGGCAAACCCTTGTAGAGGTCGAACTGCTGCAAATACAAAGTTCTCCACCTGGTAATGAAGACGCCTAGGGCGGATTATTATTGGAATGATGCACCAAGTTACTGTAGTGAATCACTACTCACAGGTACTATGGCAGCACATCAACAACTTCAGATCTGCAATGATTAACCTTTGAAACCCTTGTTGAAATCTTCTAAAACTTCACCAATTAAGCTCAAATTGGACCTCTAAATGAAGCCCACAATAAGCAATAACCTCAGCTAGTCTTTCACAGCCTCAAAATTTGATAAACACTAAAGAGTTTTCGTTCTCCAATGCTGAAAATGGCAAAAACCCTAGCTGGCTTCTTGTCCAAGCACGAACTCCAAAGTCACAAGTTTTATAATCTTCAAACATAATGAAATAAATCCACTTGATGCCTTTTTATTATCTCCTCAAGGAGGTCAACCTCTTAATTACATTTTAATTGCTTTTGAAATCCACTTTTAGGTTTTTGATAAAAACTTTATAATATCTCCAAACTTGGGTGCTCAAATTGATAATATAAAATAAATGTACTTTAAGTGATTTTAATTGAGGGTCATGGCCTCATCGGAAATAAAGTACACTTTTGACGTTATAATTTAACTTTATATTATTTAATTATCATTAAAGTACCTTTAATGATAATTACTCATTAAACATTTAATATTTCGCACATCCAACTGATTAAGAGGTCAACACTGCATCTAAGCCCTGTCCAGGTACCTTCCTAAATATAGTAACCTTGACTCCTTGAAATGGTGACTTACTATAAATAGTAAGTATGAAGAACTGAGTCTAACGAAGGCCAAACCTGAACCCACATTGAGCTCTGAAGGAGAAAACACACTGATGTCTACCAAAAAGGGACCCTCTAACCATCTGAGTTAGCCTACGAGGGCCAGTGATAGGCTAAACCGTCAATAAACAAGATCATACTTGTTGGCTAACAGATTTACACCTTCAAGAATTGACAAATCAACACCCCACGAAGTGCAAGAAATTAACCAACTCTGAATATCTATCTTTAAACAAGATCGATATCCTCTGAATTTTCCCGAGGTACAGCTCCCTCATAAGATTTGCAACGAATTAAAAGAACAAGGAAAGTAAAACACCATGTATGCTTTTAACCAGAAAGCAGGAAAGGTAAACCCGATATTAGAAAATTCCAAGTAGCAGGTGCTTGAGCAGTAACAGGAAATATTAGCACAAAGACTAATTAATTAGCAGAGGTAAAACATCTACTCAATACCATATGAGAAATGAAACCAGATGTAAAATTTGCACTTCTCATACCAAGATAAGATATGCAAGATATATTCTTAAATGCAAAGATCTAAGAAATAGATAAGCTCAACCAAATTGCACACAAACAAAATGGTAATTTCATTCATCAATAGTACTGAGCAAATTTTTGCAGAATAATGTCTAGAGAGAATTTGAAAAACAAATACATCCTTAAATAGGCGAATGAGTTTCGCCTCTTCATGTTCATGGCCTGTTAATCAGAAGACACATAAAAGAAATCAAGAAAAGGCAGGTCACTATGACGGTGTCGCTTCATTTCCAGTCTCCTGGGTTGCCAAAGGTCTCTTCCGCCATGCTTGGAATGTCTTCAAGACAAGCATCAGGTCTTTGTGTTGAGCGATAGCTACATTTGTCATCCTCACCTTCCATGTTAGATGAGTATCTTTGGCCGTTTCCATGCGTTGTTCACAAACTTTCAAATGATCAATGGCCTAAGATGATACCAAGTGTAATTCACTTAGCTTCTGTAAATGTTCAGCATTAGGAGCGGGTATATCAAAAGCTTCTTTAACCGTTTTTTGGAAATTGGTAGTTAAACTTCTAATGTCTATATTATCGTTGATCCCATTTTTATCCTGCAGCAGACCAAGGGCTATCAGAGTGTTCAATGCTTCGTCTAAAATGACATCACACTCATTTATGACCTCTTTAAGCTTCTGTAAACTCTGCTTGGCAACTTACAATTTCCATTCTACTCCTTTAGCCCATGATAGAAAGCGAGTATCTGAAGGATTAGATATGACTTGATCTGTGGCCATCTTTTCCATATCTGAGCCCATCAAGAGTTTCAATTCAATCTAATAATTAATCCATAATTTCTCTTCCTTCTCAATGGCAATGATATCATCTCCCAAAGTAGCTCTCAAAGTATTTGCTTCTTGAAAATATTTTAAAGACTTACAAATAACAAGGCTTCCCTTCTTGATGAGGGATTCACTCCAGTCATCTATGGCCCAACTTAGACTTTGACTATTTTTTATTTTTGTTAAGGCTTCTTTTCCACCCACAGTGAGATTCGACAGAAGCTTCTGCTTGAAAAATGGGTTGAGGAACAACCTCAAAAATGGATTTCAAACAAGCAGTCAAGTTTCGAACCTGAGCTTTCAGCTCATCTTTGCTTTCTTTATCTTTCTTTGATCTTTCCACCATTCTGGCTGCCGAAACCTGGAAAATTTGAACATCTCCATCTCTGGTAGGAGGTCCAAGGTCAACCCTATTCACCTCAAAATCACCCACTAGTGCTTGTGAAGCATCTTTCTGCACAGATGGGTGTGCAATTTCTAGCTGAAGTGTCCCAGATTTAGCATCATCTATAAGCCTGGCGGTGGTTTTCAGCTTCTTAGGCTTACGAGTTGAAGCTCTTTGTAGCAGCTGACTTACCATGTCTTGTTTAGGCAAGCTTGATTGTATGGCTTTCCTTTTCTGGGATAGTGAATCTTCTAACCATGCTGGGGTTGTTGTGATCTTAGTTGCCTTGAAGCCTAGGGATGCAAACAGAGTTCGAGTAACTGGAGGAGTATCTTCTGCAGACGCAGTTGTTCTTGGCTCCTGAGAAGGGTTTATCTCTAACAGGTGAATCGTCCTGAGAGGGAGGAGAATCAACATTTAAACTTTCTAACCCTTCTTCCTCTTCTTCTCCTTCATTCCCTATTTCCAAGATAGGTAAATTAAAAATATCATCCCCACAAGTTTGTGAGTACACATTCCTGTCTGGTGGATCCTCATCACCACTTCCCTGAGCACCTGTTGCTGAAGACTGAAGGACATTACTAGATGACTATTTGCTGGCAGAAGCTTGGGAAGTACCTTCAGCAGCCAGTGAATCCTTCTGGTACAAGGGTGAGATTGTTCTGTTTTCTTCTTGGTTACCCATTCCCTAGTTCTAGTCAGAACATCAGCAATTCTCGCCTCAATAGTTTCTTTTTCCTTAAAGTTCTAATCCATGGCGGGGATGGATCTACTTTCTATGAGTTCAGTATATACTGGGTCAATCATATCAGACCCATCTTCAATAACATCTCTCGAGTCCCACCTCAAGTCATAAATAACAATTTGTTCTACTGTCAACCTTATCCAGCTTCTCCTTCTTACTCATATTCATCGAAACAATCAGCCCAATAGTCTTCAAGGTCAGGTTGATGATTGAAAGGACCTAATTTCAGGTTTTCCTTTACATAGTCCTTCAGGTCAAAAGGAAAACGCTCCTCATATGACGCTCCTCATATGAGGGCATACTATACTTGGATAGTTTTGCCTCAATGTTCAAGACATCAGACATAGATTGGCAGTTGTATGCACCAAATCCAAATGGAAAACTGACAGTAAGTCTCTTTTGTCTTGACACAATCTATTCACATCAGCTAATTGCCTACTGACCTCAATGACTACCCATTTATCTTCAGGGTACCCAGGAAGCTTAATAGGAAAGCCTGCATATCCACCCACTCTTATGGAAGAAAACCTTTGAAATTGAATAAAATGACAACCATAGAAATTCACAAATTGTATGGCCTCTAGAGACAATCTTATTGTTGGACACCCTCGCAATTCCCCAACCATCCTCATGGTGAAAGTGTTAGCAATTCTCCTGAAATGAAAGAAACTTTTATGACGCTGAAGCTTATCAAAGTAGTCATAGATTGGTACTTTCTCTGGCGGTAGATCACTTGGTCTTAATCCGGGCCAGGGTCAAGTACTCACAAGGACATATATTAAGTAAGATGACATGAAGAAGAATCTGTTCAGAACAAAGAGTGACATCAATTCATGTATATGATCACTAATGATCTTAGCCCAATCCAGAAATTGTTCTCCACTTAGTATAATCTAGATAAAGAAGTACATCCACTCCTCAAAACTGTGGACATTTTCGTTGCCCCTAATTCTATGTAACAGTACAACAATGTCAGCTACTTCATTTATCAAGTGCTTTCTGTGCAGGTTGCGAGGCAACTAGGATTTACCCTTCTTGGGCTTAACTAACCAATTCTTCGCTATCACGTTCCTGTAAACCCCCTTTTTGGCAGTGAATTCAATCTAAGAATTGGTCATGTCCATCAGTGAATATTCTTCCCTCTCCGGAGTCCTCAAACATGACACGAAAGTAGATCTCTGAATTTTCAAAACCAGTTTATTGTCCTCTATTCTAACCTCCCATGTCTGTGAGTTGTAATGCCTGATGCATTCCAATACTAATTCAAGACACTGCACGGCTATCAGGAACGCGGCAGCTTCAATCAATCCACTACCCATTACCCTCTCAATGATAGGTGGAGAATTGGGTTGGTTAAATTTGTTTCTTAGTTCATCTAGATTTACCGGCCCTAGCCAAGTGTCGCCAATCTCAAGCCCCTCATAGGTTAAACCAGACACATATTCATAACCAGCGCATTTAACCCTCGCCAAGTACAATTGTGGCTTTCAACAATATACTTCTTGAATGCAAAACAATTCAAAAAATAGGCTTCAATGGATAACTGAAAATACCTTTGGTGGTGATCTTTGCAATTCGAACTGCGTGCGTCCTCCAATTCTTTCCCAAAGATTACTGCGGCAAGAATGTTTTTTTATCCCTCTATTTTATTAACAAATACACGAAAAAACATGAGGGCAAATGGGCATTAATTTCCCAATTAGAACTATGACATGTGGTAGCTGTCGTTGTCAACATTCCCCATATAACCTGTCTTTTGAAAATTTGAAAACAAATGTCTATGGGCGGTTATAAAAGAGGTTCACAGAAGTCTACAAATATGCACCCAAGTTCGAGCGCAACGGAAAAAGACCGCCCAGGCTTATAACAACCATACTAAGGACAAAGTTCGACCAAATACACAAAACACCGCCCAATGTAACACTTGAAAGAAACAAAAGGGGGTCTCGAACGGCAAAGTGAGAAGTTCAACAAACTATGAAAAACCTTGCCCGAGTTAGCATCATGACATAAAAGACCGCTAGCGTTTAAATAAAAAATTATATGGGTTAGCAGAAAACTTAATGAGATGGGGAGTGAAACAATGGTAACAATACTGAAAAGGGGACATTACACGTTACAAGCGGGTGAATGATCTACTCCTGATGCATACGATGTGATATCTTGATAATGAGATGCATATATGAATTTCAACAGATGTCAGATTGGCAATGGCAAAGTGGGCTGATTGGTTTATCCAATTCCCCACATTCTCCTACATAAGAGCATATGGCTTCTCAGGTGATCTAGTCATGCTTCCTAGATATCCAACGGATGAGGTCGTGTTCATGGAGTTTCTAAGGCAAGTACATCAAGTGCACACATTTTTGCGTAACAGACGCAAGCCTACATTCAACTTCCCATTTGAGATGAGTATATATAGATGTAGATCGGCAGCTGATGCTAAGTTGATGAGTGATGAAATGTCAAAGTTTGGTCTCAAGCTTTTCAAGGAGAAGCGTTCATATGATCCTCGTGGTGTCTTTGCAGCTCGTCTTGGTCAGAATCATGCACATGTGCCCACAATTGAAGATTTTTGGACTAATTGTGAAGATGAGTTCGAAGTGCGCAAACGCAACTACTCCAAACTTACTCTTCAGCAGATGGCTGATTTCTTATCAGAAGATGTGGAAAGACTTTCAGTTGATGATGGGGAAGTTTTACTTCCCATGTATGCCCGAGATCAAATCGAGCAACAACCACTTTCACAAGTTGATTGGTTTGCCAAAGAGAGTACCTCAATTGAGGAAAGAACAAGCCAAGTTGTCAAGAATAGCAGGATATTCTTGAGCAGTAAAAGGACATGGAAGGTAGTTATTTCAGTTGCAGAGCTGCCAATAGTTCAGTCACCTCTACCTTCTTCTAAATCAAAACCGAGAGCGAAAACTATATGCAATCCTCCAGAAGATACAAAGATTAACAGAATGACGAAGAGCTTAAAGGAAAGGGTGAATCAACAAGAGCAGTAAGCAAATGCACCAGAAGTTCCAGTTGAGTCAGCACTATAAGTTGTTGCAGAGCCTTCATCTCTTGTTCTTCCGCCGACGCCGAGGCCTTCTCCTATTCATATAGATTCAGAAGGCGATTCACCAGTTCACAACATTTCAACACCTATTGATCCATCAAGAGTTGCTGGAACTAGAACCGATCCTCCCAGAGAAGTTGATTGAGACTACTCGTCTTGGCTTGAGAACCTGTTGGGTAGGAAGAGGAGGAAGCCTTCTTATCAATTGAACTTTGCAAAGCTTGATAACATCTACTAGGACACAACAAAGAAGAAACTTAAGAAGCAAATTCATATGGAGAAGAATTTTGAAGGCGAGATTATCCATGAGTTTGCCACACCTCCAAAGGATAAGAACATTGATGAGGTTGAAATTGATGACTTAAAAGTTGTCAAGGCCAATCTCGAAAGAAGCACCCAGTATACTGATGTGAATCTCTTTGAGGTTGCAGCAGATAATCTAAAAGAATGAGTGCTCAAAGATGGAGAAGATAAGGCAGCCCCCAAGGCTGAGATTCGACAGTTGTGGCAGTATGTTTCCAATCTCCTTCATGATACTTCACAAGCCACTTTATTGCTTCCACAGATTCTAGAGTCACCTGCAGATCAACATCAGTTGTGTCAGTTGGTTATCTACGGAAAACATATGAGAGATTGGATAGAAGAATTCATCACCAAGGGCAGATTTATACTTGTAGAAATGTACCAATTGAGGTATAACGCCCATGATCTTCGCTCAGTGATTCAGGAGTTTGAGCAGAATATAGCAGAAAGGAAATCGAGAGATGAGATCGTCATTTCTGACTTGAGGACGGCTTATGATTCAATCATTACAGAAAAACACAAGAATTTTGCTAGAGAGAACAAAACCTCTTCAAAGTAAAAACCTACGGAGGAATATTTGTAGAATTGGCTAGATATAGACAAAAGGTTGCTAATACTCTCAAATTCATAAGTACGTTTGTGTCATAGATCCCTTGTCGATATTGACATGAAGATGGCAGTTACTTTGATCTCGGTGAAGTGCAGACAAAGTTTCAGATACTTGTCTGTGGCAATTTTAATGGTGATCCTATTTCCTGCAAGATGAATCATGTCACTGCAATGTCAGCAAAATTTGATGAAGCAGCTGAAAAGAGGAAAGAATTGCTAAGCTTGATCGCAGATGGTGAGGAGATGCTAAAAAAACAGTACATCGTACTGGATAGTATCAGTGTTCCCGATGAAGAGGCAATTAACAACTTTTTGTAGGATATGATTTCCCAAGTTACCAATGAGTGAACTACCAATTGAAGCATGCAAAGATTTTCAGGAATAGAACTCAAGTAAAGGCAATAGTTAACTTGATGCCTTTTCCAAGTTAAATTCGTTGTTCTCATTCATGCTTATCTATTCTTTAGAAATATCAAATGTATAGTTGGAGCTTTTCTTGTTGTTAAATCAGTTAACTAATGTTTGTGTTGATGTTTTAGTAGCGTCAGGATGCTTCTTCCAGATCCGCATTTGGAGGTAATTCAAATATAGCCTAAAACGGCTATTTGAATTATATTTATAATAATCAATCTGGGCCGACTCAAGACGCATGAAGAGATACGTCTTTCACTAAATAATATTTAATATTTATTATGTGGATCGATTATTGTTAAAGCCAACATAACTAATGAAGAGACACAATTAATGAAGACTCACAATGTTTTGTAGTTGCCGACCTTGAGGTGGCGCGACTCTACTTGAGGCCGACTCATTTGTGAAGAGACACATCCCTCCCTTCCATTGTGTATATATGCTCGATTGGATCTCATTGTTCATCATTCAGTTCAGTTCTTACATTCATTTTTAGTGCGAGTTCTCTCAAGGCAAATCAAGTTTATTATCAAAGGGAAATCGATATAACTATTAGCTGAGATTATCTTTGTATTGCTTTAGATTGAAGAGCATGTGTTAGGCCTTTCATATCGGCCTCTATTGTAAAAGAGACTTCATTATTGTTCAATATATAAGTGATATATTGTTGCTGCGTTTTTCTCCCTCAAGACGAGGGTTTTCCCAGGGTATCTACTGTGTTATTGTGTCTGATTTTAAAATTAATTTTATGTGCATTTAATCTTATCACTAAATTTAACATGGTATCAGAGCGGGCCTGAGGAGATCATGATCAGATTTGTTCCTACAGCGATACTCTATTCTCTTCTTTATACTTCTTTGTCTATCCCTACCTTAGTCAAAATGGTGAACAGTTTGAAGATTGAGGATAGACTCGAGGGAGCATCCAACTTCACATCATGGAGATTCAGGATTATGCTTACCTTGCAAGAGAATGACTTGGGTGAGTTTGTGGAGTCCGGTGTTCCTGAACCTGAGGAGGAAGAAGAGAAGTTGCAGTGGAAGAAGAAAGATATCAAGGCAATGAAAATATTGGTTGATTCCATTAAGGATCATATCGTTCCTATTGTCTCTAAGTTGAAGACGGCAAGAGACATGTTTAAAACATTGGAAGAAATGTATGAAATCAACAATACTAGCCGGGCACTTGCACTGAAGCAACAACTACACCATGTGAAGATGGTGAAAAGAGAATCAGTGATTGCATACTTCATGAGGATTTCATATTTGAGAGATTAGCTCTCGACAATTGGCCATATGGTTGATGACAAAGACTTGACTATGCTTGCTCTCAATGGTCTTCCTTTGTCTTGGGAATCCTACATTCAAGGAATCAGTGCAAGATCAAAATTTCCTAAGTTTGATCGTCTAAGGGCAGACTGCATTCAAGAAGAATCAAGGTTGGTGGCTAGAGGCGTTGGTCAAAGTTCAAAGAATGAAGATATTCATGTTCTCGCCTCCCATGCTTCGAAGAAGAAAGGAAAAGATGGTTCTTCAAGAGGAATCGAGATAAGGGAAATGATGATACACCCGCATCCAAGAAGAAGAGAGACATGTCCAAGATTCAATGCTTTAGGTGTGATAAGTTTGGCCACTTTGCTAAGCATTGTCCAACTAGACCTAAGCAACAAGCCACTGTTGCAGATGTTGATGATGTTTCTCCACAGAAGGATTCATGTGAATACTTGTTCTATTCAGGATTGTCAAGCAATGTACCTACAGATACCAACACTTGGCTGATCGACAGTGATGCTTCTCAACACATTACCGGATTTAAGGAGCACTTATCAAGTTTGGTGGAGAAAGATTCTTCCGAACAAGTCATTATCGGAGATGATGCTGGCTACTCCGTGAAAGGGATTGGGACCTCTACTCTTCATTTGGATTTTGGCATTACACTTCAATTGAGAGATGTTCTTTATGTTCTAGGAATCAAGCGCAATCTCATCTCCATTTCAGCTCTAGAAGATAAAGGTTATCAAGTTGCCTTCTCCAAAGGCAAAGTTCTTGTGTGGATGGAGAATTTCAGTTTTAAGGATGCTCAAGTAATTGGTGTTAGACATGAAAGCCTCTATAGGCTATGTAGGCGTCCTCTACAGGCATTAGTTCATGATTCTTCAAGCCTATGTGATCTTTGGCATCGAAGATTGGCTCACCTTCACTTCTGAGCCTTACCTATCATGGAGAAGATGGTCACGGGACTTCCTAAGTTCAATCAAGAGCATGAAGGAACTTGCAAAGGATGTGTTATGGGTAAGAATTCAAAAGCTCCTTTCCACAGTAGAGAAAGTAGATCTAAGTGTATTATAGACCTTATTCATTCTGATTTATGTGGACCTATGTCTGTTCCTTCTTCAAGTGGTTTCTTGTATTATGTTCTTTTTATTGATGATCACTCTAGAAAGACTTGGATCTATTTTTTGAAAACTAAAGAATCTGAGGAAGTGTTAGAAAGGTTCAAAGAGTTCAAAGCTCTAGTAGAGAATCTTTCCGGTAAAAGAATCAAGATCCTCAAATCTAATAATGGAGGAGAATACACCTCTGGTAGCTTTCGAAATTTCTGTGTTGATGCTGGGATTAAGAGGGAGTTTTGTGTTCCCTATAATCCTCAACAGAATGGTGTTGCAGAGAGAAAGAACAAGACAATCGTGGAAGCAGCGAAAGCCGTGATTCATGACCAGGATTTGCAAACCTTCTTATGGGCAGAAGCTTCTAGGACTGCAGTATATGTTCAAAATAGAAGTCCTCACAAGGTCTTGGAGAATATGACTCTAGAAGAATCCTTTACAAGGAAGAAGCCCGAGGTTAGTCATTTGAAGATCTTTGGATGTCCTGACTATGTTCATGTTCCAAAAGAAAAGAGAACTAAGTTGGAACCTTCTGGCAAGAAGGGAATATTTGTGGGCTACAGTGAGACATCAAAAGCCTACAGGATATATGTTCCAGGTCAGAAATTGATTGAAATCAGTAGAGATGTCACATTCGAGGAAGATGTTGCATTTAGAAGATCTAAGGGAACTCATGTGGAGATTGACTATGATGAGTCTCCTCAGGATATGGAAGTTGACCATACTCATGAGATTCAAAGGGAGACTTCAGAACCGAAGGAAGATGTTGATCCAGTTGAGCCCTTGGAACCTACTAATGGGCCTACCGATATTGTGATTAGAAGAAAGAGACCTCTTTGGGCTAGGCAAACTATGCAAGAGGCTGAAAGGTTCGCAGCTCCTAGAGGTACATTCAGAGAAAGTAAAAGGCCACATAAGTTCTCCAGTTATGGTGCCCCGATGAGTCAGATTATTGAATCTGAGCCTCTAGTGTGGAGGAAGCTTCCATTCAATAGGTTTGGAGAGATGCTATGTCAGAGGAGTACCAATCAATTCTCAAGAATGATGTTTGGGACATTGTTCCTAGACCCGAAGGCAAATCTGTGGTATCTTCGAAATGGCTCTTCAAAATCAAGCATGCAGCTGATGGGAGCATTGAGAAGTACAAGACAAGATTCGTGGCTCGTGGGTTTTCACAGAAAGAGGGAGTTGATTATGAAGAAACATTTGCTCATGTTGCTCGCTACACTTCTGTCAAGACCATCATTGCCATTGCTGCATCTAGAGGATGGAAGATTCATCAAATGGATGTGAAGATAGCTTTTCTAAATGGTGTGATTGAGGAAGAAGTTTACATCGAGCAACCTAATGGGTTTGAGGTACAGAAGGAGTCTCATGTTTGCAAGCTGAAGAAGGCCTTGTATGGTCTTAAGCAGGCTCATCGTGCATGGTACGAAAGAATTGATCGTTACCTATCAAGTTTGGGCTTCTTAAAGAATGATGCTGACTCTAATCTATACTTTAAGGTAATTGATGGTGTAGCATTGATTTTGGTTTTATATGTTGATGATTTGATACTTATTGGAGAAGAGCACTTGATCATCAAATGTAAGAAAGAGTTGGCCTCTAAGTTTGAGATGAAAGACCTTGGGCTTATGCATTACTTTCTTGGCTTAGAAGTCTGGCAGAAACCAGATGAGATGATTCTAAGTCAAGGGAAGTACACCATTGATGTACTTAAGAGGTTTGGTATGATGGATTGCAAATCCATGTCTACACCTATGGAGACCAACCTACATAAATTGAAGGAGGCTGCAGCTAGTTCAGACTTGGTGGATCCTACAATGTAGGACAGCTGATTGGGTCCTTGATGTATCTAGTTAACACTAGACTAGATATCTGTTATGCTGTGAGTGCACTTAGTCAGTTCATGTGTGAACCGAGACAGACACATCTTGTTGCTGCTAAACATATCTTGAGATACTTGCGTGGCACAGTTGGATATGGGTTGAGATAGTCTTCAAATGTTGACTTGGAGTTACATGGTTATACTAATTCTAATTGGGCAGGATGTGTCACAGATCGGAAGAGCACCTTTGGATGTTGCTTCAGCCTAGGATCAGCTATGATATCCTGGTGCAACAGGAAGCAGTCATCTGTAGCATTGAGTACAACAGAGGCAGAATATATTGCAGCTTGTATGGCAGCTCGAGAAGCAGTGTGGCTTTGTAAGCTCCTTGCAGGATTGTTTGGACAATCAATGGAGCCTACTATCATTCATTGTGATAACCAGAGTTGTGTGAAGCTTTCTATCAATCCTGTGTTTCATGACAGAACCAAGCATGTTGAGATCAAATACCACTATATTAGAGATATGGTATTGAGGAAGGCTATCTGATTGAGGTATATCAGCGATGAGGGTAGACATTCTCACCAAGCCTCTCTCGAATAAAGTTTGTGTACTTTCGAGATAAGCTTGGTATGGTGGAGAATCCAGCCTTAATTGAGAAAGAGACTTATCAGTGATAGCCTGTAATGAGTTCTTCTCTGTGAGAGAAGTTCGAGGTGAAATCCCTTGTCTAACGAGTTCTTCTCTATGAGAGAAGTTCGAGGTGAAATCCCTTGATTCCACCCTCTGAGAGAGTCATGGTGGATGTCATGTGTGTGACTCCATGACAACATCACGTGAGAGAGTTCGTGATGATTTTCTTGTACTTGTGTTTTCACCCTCTGGGAGAGCCATGGTGAAAGTCATGTTGAGGTGACAACATCACGCAAGTGATGAACACTTGTACATACCATATATGGTTGTAGCCAATATGGTTGATATCATGTTGAGGTGATATCTGATATCACGATGAGGTGATATTCTTCCTTTCCACATTTGGTTGTAGTCATTGTGGTAGACATCATGTTGAACTGATATGTCTTGTGCAGCTGGAAGTATCATCCCTAGCTAAGAGGGAGTGTTGATGTTTTAGCAACATCGGGCTGCTTCTTCCAGATCCGCATTTGGAGGTAATTCAAATATAGCCTAAAAAGGCTATTTGAATTATATTTATAATAATCAATCTGGGCCGACTCAAGACGCATGAAGAGATACGTCTTTCACAAAATAATATTTAATATTTATTATGTGGATCGATTATTGTTAAGGCCGACATAACTAATGAAGAGACACAATTAATGAAGACTCACAATGTTTTGTACTTGCCGACATTGAGGTGGCGCAACTCTACTTGAGGCCGACTCATTTGTGAAGAGACACATCCCTCCCTTCCATTGTGTATATACATGCTCGATTGGATCTCATTGTTCATCATTCAGTTAAGTTCTTACATTCATTTTTAGTGCGAGTTCTCTCAAGGCAGATCGAGTTTATTATCAAAGGGAAATCGATATAACTATTGGCTGAGATTATCTTTGTATTGCTTCAGATTGAAGAGCATGTGTTAGGCCTTTCATATCGGCCTCTATTGTAAAAGAGACTTCATTATTGTTCAATATATAAGTGATATATTGTTGCTGGGTTTTTCTCCCTAAAGAGGAGGGTTTTCCCAGGGTATCTGCTGTGTTATTGTGTCTGATTTTAAAATTAATTTTCTGTGCATTTAATCTGATCACTAAATTTAACAGTTTGTAGTCCAGTTAACTATTAGTTATCTTTTGTTTAGTCTTAGAAATAAAGCTTGCATGTTGGCAAGCCTAGTTGTTAAAAAGGAGGAGATTTTAGGGTTCCCTACTCCTTGTTTGTGTATAAATAAGGGCAGCCTTGCCCATTTATTTTTAACCGTTGTTGTGATAACAAATTTGCTGAGCCTATTTTGCTTGCAACTTTGTTATTCAGTGTCTATTCACTTTTGTTTCAAGTGTAATCTGGTTTGATCGCAAATTGTAAGCCTACTTTGCTAGAATTTGCTGTCCTAGAAGTGTATTTGCTGTCATAAAATTGAGGAAGAAAATCTCATACCTATCTTGCTCTGATCTACTATCTCAATCTATTTCAGTACTTTGTTTTATGTTTTGCTTTTGTAATCTTTATTTCAGCTTACATCTTATAAGTACAATGAGTCTTCGGGTGTGATCTGGAAGAAGTTTATTCTAAGCCATTGTGTCAAATCAATCTTTCCTTGTTTACTTCTAATTCTTAGGCTCTGAATTTACTTGAGTTATTAGAAGCGTTATTAGAATAGGCTTAGTTGTAGTTTGAAGTTACGAAACCAGAGAAAACCTCAGCTGCAACGCAAAGTGTTTTATAACCCTGTGCTCTCAGCTGAGAAATAAAAAGATTGGCAGTAGTTTAGTATTACTTTTTAAGCATAATCAGCGAAGAGGGAGCTTCCCCTCCTAATTTGTGTCCGTTTCCAATCCGCATTCCAGAGGTGCGAATTGAAATGCCAACACTGCCAAGACCCTTGCAAGACATGTTCATGGAGGTCACAGCATGAACTTCATAAGGAAAGTATGCATATATTATCATTTCATGAATGCTTTTGAAAAAGATCTTAAGAAACCTTTAAAAGAGCCAAACCTAGATGGTAGGAAGGCTTTAAAACAAATAATATGTAAATATTATATGAAATGTGTACATAGAAGACTATTGTAATGCACATTTTAAGTCTGCACCACTGGATTCATTTAAATTTATCTAGAAGCAAAAAAAGTAGAGTGAATTTGAGTGCTTATATTAGAAAACTGTGTAAACATTTTTTGAGACAACATTTCAGATCACATTGCATGATCCATCATATGTGATCTTAAACTTTGACACAAAAAAGCTAACACAATTTTCTACCAAAAGCACTCAAATTCATATAAATGGAATGTGGTTTCATCTCCTAATGATGGATCACAAATTGTGATCTAAAACGTTAACTTAAAAACACTTGCACAGTTTTCAACCAGAAGCACTCAAATTCCATATATGATATGCATAATCAAAAATTAGCATATACTGACCAAAAAAAAGAGGTAAAATATAAAATATACTTAGTTATCAAAAGTCTTTGAAATCGTTATCATGTGATCATGTCAAACCTGAACATGACCCTACTCCAAGAATCGTTATAGATGTCTCAATCTCACAAGGCACATAAAATAACAATTTTAATGCCTAACGCAAAAAAGAAAGTATCCTTAGTAAGACCTTTATTGTGTTCTTCACTCTTATAAGATGCAAGGCAAAGATTAGAATACACATAAACCAAGTTCTATGTCATCTATGGTCCCAACATCTACTTTGAATGTAAGAATCCATCGGTGCTCCACTTCTTCAAAGCCATGATAATTCTTGCCATTTATGAAAGAATGTGAATGACCACTATTTGTGAATTTGGAGCACTTGCAAATTTCTCCAGAAAGGTATATGTTTGAATTCCTCTATTCCACCAGCAGAGTTTAGTTTAGTTTAGCCCTATTGAACCCCCTTCCACCAATCCCCAACTACCCCCTAACTACAGTTTAGTTTAGCCCTATTGAACTACCATGATAGAGGTAGGACTGCTCTTTCTACAAATGGGTGTGTAGGCGTTGGGGAAATCAATGTTTTGGTAAATCCTTAACTAGATTTCAACTAAATTAAATTGGTAGGATGGTTGGCAATTGATAACTTATTAGGCCTAGTGGAGTGAAAGCTTATGAAACTTAGAGACTAAGGTTTCTCATTGTCTATTCCACAATTGAGATTGATTTTGGAGATCCCTATGGAACAACTGTTGCATGATCACAAGCAACCTCCTCATTGATGTTCTCCATTGGTACAATTGGATGAAAGGCCTAGACTCGATTATGTTCTTAGAGAGAGCAAAGTGGCAAGATTAAAAAATTAATTCATTGAGTCATTTCAAGAAGTAGCACATGTCTTGAAGATGATAATGATAGGGGCAACTCTTCCTCGTTCTCGAAGAAATTCCCATTATTTCACACCAAGGCCATTTCACACAAGTTGCCATTTTAGTCATGGATTGTAGTTTGAAGTTAATGTAGAAACACGTTCATGTATGTATATATGACTTGCATGGCCCCTCCCAATCCTTGTGTGCGACATTCATCTTCCCATTACTTGATGCAAGGTGATTCTCATCATAAAATTTCTCATTGAGAGCAAATGCCAAAGCACAAAAACGAGTATTCACATGATTCCACTTGTCAATAATAGTTCCTACACAATCATTGCATGCATGAATGTCTCCTTGAAGATGTAACCATGGTTCTTGAGTCCTATCACAATCCACACCATCATTTACCTCCACCACAAAAGACCTATCAATGTTTGCTTTCCAAAGAAACTCACCCTGTGTAAAAATTATTGATTTCTCCCTTACACATGGCCTCCAAAACTTCATGTTGAGCATTATAAATTAATAAGTCTTCTACAATAAGGACCTTCGGTATGGGCTAACAATCCTGTAATAAAAAATTGTACACACTACATTGAATACCAATGTTTTGAATTGAGCATCATTAGCTCACAGAGCAACTTGAATACCAATGTTTTGAATCGAGCATCATAAGCTTGCACACTCTCAAATAACTCCTACTTGATCATTTTAAAGCTGCTATACTTTGTTGCTCAAACTCTAGAATATCGAATGTCTTGAGGAAGGCATTGATTAGTTGCTCATAGTCTACTCCGGATTGAATAGGGTCATACTTTTAATACTAAGTATGTGCACCATCAAATAAAGTAGTTGCCAAATAGCTTGCTTCAAATTCAACCGCAATCACTCCCTTAGCTCTCCACAAAAAAAAAAAACTTACACTTATGAATGTGTTATAATGTATTATAGGTTCCTCGATATTCTGATAACTTCATTTACATCTCATAGCAACCATGCAGTGGTGGCTATGTTTGAACTATCTAGGGTGCATAGGTCACATTTGACACCAAAATGTTCTATATTGGGATGTATGTAGGAATGCTGTGGCCCACAGGGACATAATCCTAAGCTTTGATGTTCACCATTGTTTACTATTGGGCGGAGGTCCCTGAATAAAACCACTCTTCTAATAATAACAAGTTCACCTTGATTTAGGATATGCAGCTTTTGCGATACATTCTGGGTGAAAATATAATGCATGCCACTATATATATTTACTGGAAAAAAAAAAGCAGAAATTTGGGAATGGCGAGCAAAACAAATTAAAATATAAAAATGATAGAACAATTTCAGGGCACAAAGATTAAAACCAAAATATTGTAAATCTTGTAGACAATCAAAATAAAATAAAATAAATTGGAATGACGAACAAAACCAATTAAAAAACATAAAAAGACAGATCAATTTCAGGGCACAATAATTAAAACTAAAATATTGTAAACCTTGTAAGAAGTTGAAAGAAAGAAAAAAATTGGGAATGGCTAACAAAACCAATCAAAAAAACATTGATAGAACCGTTTCAGAGCACAATAATTACAAGTAAATTATTGTAAATTTTATAGGAAGTTGAAAGTAAAGGAAGAAGACTAAAACAATTAAATAGAAACCCTGATGGAATGTTCTCTCTAAAAATGTTTCATAAGACAAAATGAACAAATAAGGTTGCCAAATTTTGGTTTTTTCTGCTGCTAATTCAAATGTTTCAAGAGAGAGAGAGAGGAAAAAAGGCAAAAGAGAACAGAGGAAAATAACATACCAAAAAAATTGCGTTGGTCTGCGAAGTTGTGGTATTCCTGAGACTGTGGAATGGCAGGCGTGACAATCATTAAAACTATAAAACATATGAGGCTTACAACCCATACAGTCGCCCTGCTTTCCCTCAATTTCCTCAATTTCATCATTAACGTCATTCTCAAATAATTTTCACACTTATTTCGCTTTCATTTAGATATTTGTATATTTTTCTGTCTGCAATTCGGATATCCAGCGCTCCATATTACTTTCTAAGCACGAAAAATGCATCAGTTTCAAACTTCTAATTTCACGGTATTCGGCCTTTGTTTCTGACTTCTAGCTTAAGTATACTATTGTTATGGTGAAATTTGTATCTTTTGATGAAATGTATAAATACAATTCCATAGCGATAAGTCGCACATTGTTGCGTTACAAGTTCGTCGCCTCCACTTTATTTTTATAGATTTTCTTTTATTTTCGCATATTTTTATATATTTTATTTTATTCTTAATTTATTTGTTTATATTTTTATTATTTATTTGTTATTATTACTTGTCATGAGTAATACTATTGTAATGAAATTTAACCTTCTTCAAGTAAACATGTAAAATATTTAACTTTATTAATTTTATAAATTTTTCTCATGAATATGATTGGCTAAAAAGTTTTGGGTATTATGAAAGATTTTGTCACTTTTTAGGAATGGTTTTTATCTTACTTATATATGCATTATATTTTCTAAGTTACGGTATAAATAGTTAAATTAAATAATAAAGGTGATCTATCATTTTGTCATTTTTTAAGGAATGGTTTTATTAAGAGTTGGATTTTGAGAAACCAAAATTTATATTCTTAATTGAAAATTAATATTTTTATATTAAAATAACATTAATATAATTAACAAATTTATTTTAAGAAATATTCTTCATTTGTTTAATAAATCTAAAATGTACAATTCTAAAAACAATATGTAAATATTTACATAATTTTAATAACTTATATTAATTGTTAAATTTGTTCTTTTTTTTGGTAAGTGATACCAGTGGGGGTAGCCCCTTTGTATTAATAAAAACTCAAAATTACATGTCAAATTGAGAGAGATACATTCATGGTTTCAGTGATTTAGTGATTTTAGAAAGCAGATGCCCTTAGCAAGTTTTGTGGCATGCACAGATAGTACAAGGCCTAGAAGATCAACATGATTATTGAGGAAGAAAACAAAAGTCTTCATATTCTTCCTTATGATCCCATCTTTGAAGAGTGAGAGAGCTTTCGTGATGATTTTCTTTTTGCTCTTAGAAGCATTTGCAACAAAGAGGCCCATGATTCGCCCACCCTTTGGCATAGTCTCGATATGCTTGATTACTTGCAAAGCTTTCTAGACATCCTCTTCTTTGAGCACTACCAACACAACAACTTCCGCAGTTCTCTTAAATTGGAGCCTTGGACTAGATTGTTTAAGAATATGTCATAGACCTACAAATCTTTTGGAGAGCCTTCAACCCAAAGGTCGAATCCAACAATATTCTTAATTGTCATGGCCATATTCGTAGAGTTCTTAGGAAAGGGTCAATGAATCTAAGAGCTAGCATATTCGGGAGCGCGAGAGCTTTCACCTTCCATTAAGAGACTAGTTTGGGGAGAGACTTGGGAGGATGGTGTATTTATCAACCAAGGACCACATGTTGAGAAAGATGGCCCAGATCTTTTAGGATCACATGTATCTTACTTGCTAGGATTAGTAGGTTGGAGAAAATGAGGAAAGGAGTTCAAAGTTGTGAGTGTCAACTCAACAAACCAATGTACCACTTAGGTTATGTCTGAAGTGATGATCTTATCAAGCTCCAACCATGGATCCTCATTCGAACAGGCAATAACAAGATCATTTTGGAAAACACCATGATTCGTTAAAAGATATGCGATAGAGTTTGCTTCATGAAAAACATGTAATATTGAGTAGTCCCAAATACCAGTAAGCATCTAACAAATGGTAGGAATATGATATGTGAATATATTTGAAATTAATGTGAATGGACTTGCAGTAAATATGTCGTCAAGTGAGTTGAATATTCATTTGATTGCTAGACGTTGCTACGGATACCTACAGTGTTAGGTCCCAATTTGAACATTGACAGTGTGAAGCTACAAGTCCCTTCGGCATCAGGACCTGAGTGAATATTGATAACAGATCCCTCTAAAGATATTTTAAACATTATTATAAGGTGCAGTCTATGCTTGTGAGCAAAAACATGAAAAGTTAGTGCCAAGGAAGCACAAGGATTGAGCTATGTAACTCAATCTCTAGGCCACTAGAATTGTTGGGTATATCCCATATTATTGAAGTAGGACTTTGTGTATCAGATTTTATATCATGTTCACTAGAAGCACCATATTGTTGGATCAATGAAAACATAAATTCATCCTTCTGTAATGGATTTTTATACAACTTTATTCTATGGCCATTAAGGAGGGAAAACTAGACTACATCAATGGTTTGTAATTGAACTGCCCCATTAGAGTAAACCTTGCTAATCTTGTAGGGTCCCAACCATCTAGATTGGAATTTTTCCTTGAAATATTTGTACCATGAATCATATAACAAGGCCCAATCTCCCACAGTGAACTCTTTTGTTTTAATGTACTAATCATGCCACTTCATCTGTTGTTGTTGTACTACCTCTATATGATGTACCGATTCCATTCTTATCTCATCTAATCCATTCAAAGAATGCAGCTTTCCTTTTTTGCTTCTGTTAAATCCATTCCCAACTCTGCTATTGTCCTCAATGTTTTATATTCAAATTCAATAGGAAGGATTGTCGTCTTTCCATAGACTAACTCATAGGGTGTAAATCTAGTGGTTATTTTCCATGTAGTTATGTATGCCCAAACTGCTTCAAGTAACCTTGGAACCCAATCTTTCTTATGCAGTTGCATTGTCTTGGTGAGAATACTTTTTATCTCCATATTAATGACTTCCACCTGATCATTAGCCTATGGATGATAGCGTATTAATTTCTTATGTCTAATTTGGAATTCCTCAACCAACTTTGCAATTAGATCAGGAGTAAATTGGGGCCCTTGGTCAGTGACTATTTCTCTAGGTACTCCATACCTAGTAAAAATATCTTCATATAAGAACTTAGCCACATTATCATCTCTTGTAAACTGTAGAGCCTTGACTTCCACCCATTTTTTCAAGTAGTTAGTGCACACAAGGATATATTCCTTGTTATATGTAGGAGAGATTGGCCCAATGAAGTCTAAACCCCATTTTTCAAAAGGTGCCAATGTCAACTAAGGTTGTAAGGGCATCTCATCACTCTTTGTTGGCCTTCCCATCCTTTGAAACCTATCACAGCTCCTGGTGTATTTAATAGCATCTTTATGCAAAGTAGGCCAATAATAGCTAGTTGTGAGGACCTTAAAGGTTGTTCTCTTTGCTGCAAAATGACCTCCACATGGCTCATCATGGCATGCTTTCATGATATCAAAGATCTTATCTTCCCTAATGCATCTTTCCATGATGTTATCAAGCCCTATATAAAACAAATAACCAGATATCCAAGAGTAGGGAAAACATTTATGAACTAGCTATCTTTTCTCTCTTGGTGAGAAATGTGATGGAATTTTCCATGTGACTAAATAATTAGCAATATCTACATACCAGGGTATTTGTACTTGTAAATCAAACAAGTGTTCATTAGGGAATAAATCGTCCACCACATCTTCAGTTGATTGAGTTGGCAATCTTGATAAGAAGTTTGCCACCACATTTGCTTTACCAAGTTTGTCGACTATGGTAATGTCAAATTCATGTAAGAGAAGTAGCCATCTTACCAATCTCCCTCCAACTACTAGCCTGTTCATCAAATACTTGATTGATGTGTGATCTATATAGACAAAGATTGGATAGCCAATAATATAGTGTCTGAATTTATTAATAGCATAGACTACAGCAAGCATCTTTTTTTCTATTATAATATATTTTTACTCTGTCCCTTGAAGATTCTTGTTGATATAATAAATTTCATACTCCTTGTTGCCATCCTTTTGAACCAAGACTGCTCTAATGGAAAAATATGAGGCATTAGCATGTATGTGAAATGGGAGAGTCCAATTAGGCCCTCTCAACACTAATGCTTGAGTCAAAGCTTTCTTTAGTTCTTAAAAGGAGTGTTGACACTCAGAGGTCCATTCAAACTCAATGTCCTTACTCAAAAAAATAAATAAAGGTGCAACAATCTTACTAAAATCTTTGATAAACCGCCTATAGCAACCTGCATGACCAAGGAAGCTTCTGATATCTCTTTGTTTTTTAGGAACAAGTAAGGTAGATATTATCTCTATTTTGTGTGGATCAACCTGAATTCATGTGTTGGATATAAAGTGTCCCGATACAATTCCATGTGCCATCATCATGAAACACTTCTCATTGTTGAGTGACAAGTTGTGTTCTTTACACTTTTTTAACACTTTTTTCTAGATTATTAAGAGCTTCCTCATAACTCTCACCATAAGTAGTGAATTCATTCATGTATATCTTCATGTAGTCATGTGTATAATCATAAAATATGTTGAGTACTGCTCTTTGAAAGGTAGTTGGAGCACTGCATAAGCCAAAGGGTAGAACATAGTAAGCATAAGTCCCCCAAGGACATGTAAATGTAGTCTTGTCCTGGTCCTCTAGAGCAATTTTAATCTGGTTATAACCACTAACACCATCAAGAAATGAGAAGTACTTTTTTCCAGCTAGAGAATCAAGTACCTAATCTATGAAGGGAAGAGGAAAGTGATCTTTCCTAGTGGTTGTATTCAATTCCCTGTAGTCTACACAGACTCTCCATTTCCCACCTTTCTTGGGAATAATTACCAAAGGTGAGACCCATTCACCATTTGAGATTGGATAGATAAAACCTGCATCAAGGAGCTTTTGTAGCTCAACTTTAACTATCTTCCCAAGAGTAGGATTTGTACGTCTTTATGGTTTTGAATGGGTCTATAGCTAGCATTAATATAAATCTTGTGCATACATAAATCAGGATCTATGCCCTTCATATCATGATAATCCCATGCATATGCGGTTGAGTGTGCCTGCATCACTGATTGTAGAGAATTTTGTTGTTTCTCTATCAAGGCATTATTAATATTCAACTTCCTTCCTGGCATGATTTATAATTCATTTGATGACTCTTGAACTGATGAGAGATCAAGGCTTGGTATGATGGGTAAACATTGTTGAGGTAGTAATGAATGAAATAGTTGTAATATCTCTTATGTAGAATTGGTGGGTATAATAATTTGCAAGGGGTCTTGTAGGCATATGAGGCAATCATGTTACCACAGGGTCTTTCCATAGTCATTTTGGATTATGTGAGCAATGAGCTCGTCTTCATCTTGGTCATCCAATAAGAGGTTGCGCTCTATAGTCATCAGTGTCTGCAAAGAATAGTTATCCTCCTCCTCACCCAAATTAGGCCAAATGGTGTGTTCAAGGTCTGCATATGGTTGGTCTGGTGGATAAAGAACCAAGTTATTTGTAACTATCCCTTTGGATATTATCATTTTACCAGACCTACAACCTATAAATGCATTGGTTGTTGCCAACCAAGGCCTTCCCAGGATGAGTGGGTAACCCACAAGATTGACTTTGGGTTGTAATACTATGAATTCTACAGGGTATTCCCAAGAATTCAATGCAATGACTAGGCCTTCAATAATTCCCTCAAGCTTGACCATGGACCTATCAGCTAGCTGCAAAATAGTTTGTGTGGGCCTGAAGTTGACTAATTGAAGCAATTGCATTGTTTCTTTTGTCATGATATTGATGGCTACCCCCAAGTCTAACAAAGTATTCTTAATAAGGCTTCCATTAATCTTAATGTCCACAACTGGACTACTAGGATTTGTATACTTTGGGACTATACTGTTCCCTAACATGATATCTGCAAGATTTCCCAAGACATGAATTGTCTAAGGATCTTTTCTTTTCTTGCCTAGTTTCTTAAAACATAGATCCCTTACAATTTTGGTGTAGAAAGGGATGTCTTTGATATTTTGGATAAGTGGGATATTGATGCTCACATCTTTCAATTGTCCTAAAAGATCTATCTTAGCCTATGTGTGATGCTTTTGTATAGCTAGGAATTTGGGAAAAGGTGGCTTGGGATTTGAGGTAGTTTGGTGTACTTGATTTGGTTCAGGTTCCAAAGATGGCTTATTGGAAATCTCAATTGCAAGTTCCTCATTGTCCATTTTTATAATTTGGGGAGATGAAGGTCCAATAAGTTGTTTCCCTAATCTGAGGTGGACATCACTCACCTTTACCCCACAAGTGGGGTATTGCATAGCTTAATTAGTATAAGCCTATTGAATAAGCTTAGTGTTAGGGTTAGGAGCAAGTTGGGTAGGTATTTTTTGTTGCTTGGGTAGTTGGGATGCAGGATTTGATGGAGGCATTAGATATTTTTGTTTTTGTGGAGGGAGCATAAGTTGTTGTTAGTTCATATTTTGTTGTTGCCATTGTTGTCCTTTCTGCCACTGAGGCTTCCATTAATTTTGTTGGGTTGGCCATTGTGGATTGTAATTGGAACCCTGAAAATTTTTGTTGTGGCCAAGGATTTGGCTATTGGTTCCAATTTTTCTAAGCCTATGGCCACTATTAAGGGTTCTACCACTGGTTTTGGTTTGCTTGACAGGGCTAAGAGTTCCAAATAGAAAAGTCTTGATTCCCAATAGGAAAGGATGAATGAAAGCTAAGGGGGTCTTGCAACATACCTTGTCTCTGCCGCCATGGCCTCCTTTGTGCTATATAAAAGAGTTGTCCATCATCTCCTTCAATTGGTTGAAAATCATGCTTCTCAACTTTATCCTACTGGATGTTGGCCACTCTTTTGCATTTACAATTTTCCTTTCTCTATCTACAACTTGGAAAATATTCAGTAAGCATAGCCTTAACTTCCTGCTACTTCTTCTTAATGTGGAGTGTATCCAACTGAGTGGCTAAATGGCTATTTATATCTTCTTTCATATTGGATAACAGGTTTCCCAACTCTATTTTTGAAACCCTTGTAGATGATTTACCAATTGTAGATATCATATCTCCTCTTGGGCATTTAGTAAAGGTCCTAGAGTAATTCCCACAGGCCTTACAAATATATTCAAATGGTAACTATGAAATATTACCTCATCCAATGAGGTTCAAGGCATCCATGCAATCTTCATTAACTCCCCTCAAAAAGACTAACTTGAGAGACTCTTCTGAAAACTTATTCTGAGGGTTTTTCTTTAGAGCAAACTGAAATATTTCCACATAATCTTCTAAAGACTCATCATCCTTATATGTCATTCTAAACATATCATCTTTCCTCATATCAGGTCCTCTATAGTAGTCCTAATACTTCTCCAAAAATAGTGTCTTCATGGTGTCCCAATCAGGAACAACATCTTTACCTAATCCCATGAACCATCTCAAAGCTGCATCTTTGAGAGTGACAGGAAAAAGCTTTAACCTATGTGCATCAAAATTATAGTCATAACTTATGTATAAGACATCAAATTCAAAGAAGAATGTATCTAGGTCCTCAGTCATTAACACATAGAAAACTGGCAAGGTCAAAGAAGGAATGTTCTTCAACACTGCAGCCCTTTGTTGGTCAATAATGGGAAACCCAAATGTTGGTCAGGCATCATCATTATCATCATCATCTGCTGCATCACCCATGGTGCGATATGTTCCTTCTATATGTGTGCTAGAGGTTGGTGAGAAGGAAATTTCTTCTTCAGTAGTACCTTCACTCTGAGTACTATGGTCACCAATTTCTACAATAACTTCCTAGCATGTGGAGGGAAGGAACCTACCCAAGGAATCTCTCTACCTCTGTATACATGAAATATGGATTTAGATTCAGTGGTCCTACACAATGTTAATATATCTTGGTGTTGGAAAAGATGGTATCTAATAGTCCTAATGCTTGAAAAGAAAAATTAACTATGAATTTTATAAAAACTAGTCTATGAAGATAGCACCATCCTCGGCAACAACGCCAAAAATGTAGAGTCTAAGCTAATGTATTGTAAACTTGGTAGAATCTACTCAATTCAAAGGTTTAATTAGCTAAATAGTCCATTTCACATTGCTTAAGACCACATTAAATTATCAACCCAAGGCTTGTAATCTTTATGATGGTGCATCATTATATATGCCTTCATGGACTTTAAACTACTTAAACTACTCTACTTAAGTTATTCTACTTGCTAGAAATTCACAAAACTATAAAACAATAAAAGCATAAACTAGAACTAGTTGCCGCGGGTACATACGGTAAAGGCTATAACTAAATTACTGCTAATAAAATGATACTACATTAACCGAAAACTTAATAAAAACTAATGACTCAACTAAACTATCCTTCAGAGTGCTACTAAGAATCGTTACATGCATATTCACAAACATTCATTCATAATAAGCAAGAAATGAAATTTCAATTAACTTGCATATGATTCATGAACAATGATAAACTAATAACAACTATTAATAGAAATAATAACTGAAAATGAAGTGAAGAACAATACCTTGAGTGGCCTGCTCAAGTAACTGTTCCCATTTTTACTAAACTCAATCTAACTAATAGATTTTATGCATCCCATAAATTAACTCCATTCATTGCCTATTGTAAAAGATTACAAAAGATCTTTCCACGGATTGGAATCAATCATTTGGAATAATTTTCATGTCTTGAAATTGAAAGTAATTGGTGACATAAACTAATAAAAATAAACTATACTATGGATTCAACCAACAACTATATACAAACTGAGGGAATCTTTATTGAAAGCAACAACTAACTGAAATTGTTAACTCCACTCCCAAATAATAGAGCATGAAATTAAGATTTGAATTATTCAACCTATAACTAAAAAAGAAAGAGAATCCTATCAGAACTAGAACTCTGTCAAAATGATCTGTATGTAAATATACAACCACTTGTCAAAATTCCATCAATGAAGGAGACCTTCTCTTCAACGTTTATTAAACTAGTCATAATAACGCACGTCCAATCTTCATTAAGAGCCTTTGATCAACGATCGTCGTGTTCATGTTAACCTGGAGCTTCCCCCGCTTCAATGTTCAATCATTCCCTTTTGGTATGGGTTCATCCCGTAACTGTCGCACTATGGTTCCTTCTTAGCTACAAACAAGTTAATTCCACAAAACATGTACACGAGGATAACTATCACAATTAACTCATAGCATTCCATCAACATTCCATACATTCATTCATATAAACCATATACTACTAATATATTATAACATAATTCCATCATCATAATTAAGGTTTAAGTCTGCATAATGGATATGAAAAGATAGTATAATGTAGGAACATTGTCTTGAGAATATGTTTGAAAGTATCTTAAGACAGGTATAAAAACAACAAAAAATAAGCCATCATCTAGACCTATCATCTACAACCCACCTTTACTACTACTAGTGGACCCATCACCCCTTAGTATACTACAAACAATCGTAAGAATTAATATTACAAAATATTTTCCAAATCATCCTAAGTGCCTAGGGACACTTGCCAAGGATGTTGGAACCATGGCATATGACATAGGATTTACAAGGTGGATGGCACCTTAATCCTAACATTTTTCCACTTGACATAAATATTGTAAATACACCCATAGGAATCACAAACAAGGGAAAAACATCCCTTAGCCAAACATGTACCATCTTGAATCTTCACCATGCTCTCATGCTCCAACAAGATACCCACAAAGCAACTATGATAACCACCATCAAGCAAAAAACTCCTCATCCTCCAACATGCCACCTATGGAATGAAAACGAACATGCCAAGGTGAAACATATTAATTGTTAGTAAATCATGTACCCATCTTTACATGAACACAAGTATCAAATTCAAGCGATAACAAAGGCTCTAAGTAGTTGTGTTACTCATACCATGTGGAATAGCAACCACAACAACTTGCAACCCATCCAAGCTAACCATACCTCAAACTAGGGTATACCAAACATAGATAAAACTTCATACCATCAACATATCAACCAAAAATATATAATCAAGTCTTTGTATATCAATCATCTTATCTCAATGCAACATGCCAATGCAAAAATGGCCACAAACAAGGCCAACTAACAAAGTCTACATTAACACTTAAACAATCTTGTGGATATAGACAACCCACATCTAAGTCATCCCACTACAAGAAATTGGGTAGCTAATCCATAACTTGCATAACCTGTAGATCCAAATCCAATGAAACATGCAAACTCATAATCACATTAGTAACCAACAAACCAAGGTATCATAGAGGATAACTAGACATATATCTAGAAAATTTCACTACATGAATAATGTTAAATCTAAAAATAGATCAAGGCACACCAAGTTTATCTATAATACTTCACATAGAGGATGTGGCTAACTCCTCTATAATATAGTATGAAGGAAACATACAATGATATGCAAATATTGTAAACAAATATGCTGCAATACCTCTCTCACCATTAGTCTCCATAGCTCTCCCAAGTTCTTCACACTCAACCATGTGAAACCAAACATCCAAGAAGAATTCCATGACCAAAGAAAGAACCTACAAATCTAACTACATCCTTGTTCCACACTAACATGTACTAAGCTATGTAATGTAAGATCTCATTCACCATTCCCATGCTGAAAGGATATCAACATCTAACATTCAAATCAAATGAAAACATGTCAGCAATAGATGTAAACCTCTCATACCAAAGATAGATCCAACCAACCAATCATTCCCACATCAAAGGGAATATACCCAAATCCATAAACCATTTCTTCTACCTCTCCAAATAAGTCCTCAAAACTAGAGCTATAGCTCAAGACCAAAATAAGGAGAACAACAAAAATCCATATAACCATGCATCTTCTTCTTGACAAGTCTTTAAAATGTTTGTATTCAATACTAACTCATATGAGAAGACAAGATACAAAATAAGAATGTATCTGATAATCAAGTGGGCAATACCTCTCAGATCATTCACTTGTCAAGTAGACCAAGAGTGGGATACAATATTTTCCTATGCACACAACACCAAGAAATGATAATCTTCTCTTCAAGTCCATAATGGATTCATATCCATAACCAGGTGTAGGATCCTCAGTCTTTCTATTGAAATCCTCATCAAATAGTAACCATCTCAACATATAATCCCATAAATAAGGGATCTCTTAGACTTACTCAAATCTCTCTAGTCTCCATGAGCATCCACCAATCAATTCATTCCAACTTCAAATGCAACCCTGCAAAACCATGAAGCTCCAAGCAAATGATTAATACTCAAAACCAAAGAGAACCAAACAATATCATTGTCAAAATTCCAACTATGGAATCAAGAACATATCATGATATCATAATCTAACATCTCCTCTTAGGAGATCACATAAAAATAACCAACCATCATCAAATGATCAATCAACATCACTACCAACTATCTCACTGAATTTTGTAACCAAGCTCTCTAGGTAACATGATGACCATCTCATAACTGAAGATCTTCCATGGCCCAACACAATCAAATAACTCAACACCATGAGCTCCCAAAAGGTAAAGTACAACCACCTGCAAAACAAGAAGATACAACTACTACACATCCTTTGTCAATAGAACCCAAGATGTCATAACGCTTACTACAATCTAAAGGTAGAATCCAAGAGCTCCTTATGACGCCAAAAACCATTACAAAAGACCGTCCATCTTCTAATCAAATATTATCTATGGCTCACTACACACTGTAACAATAAAATCTTAGAACCAAAATCTTGAAACAAAGAAGATAGAACACATTATGTAACTGCATAAATCTCTCACCAAAAGTAATATTGAGTTATGCATGGCATTATGACCAATATCATTTCCAAAACTCTACTATAATTGAAAAAAGCTTCTCATGCATCATAAACAACTACTAAAGATTCAAATGAACAACTATATCAGATACTCCCAATAACCATCTCTCACTACAATAAGAATACCAATGTAAACATGGTGACCAAGAATATGGCCTACCAAACATAATCCATATAAAAAAAAAAATCAAGATTTGTACATATGCAACATCTCAAAGGAGAAATACATAATCAACACTCCAATCTCAAATAACTGAAAAATAGATTCAACCCCACATTAGTATCAAGCAAAACAAAGATAATCAAGTATAACATGTGGATTTCCTAGACTCAAACACTAGAATCAACACTAGATCTAATTTTCCAAACAATCCCACATAAGAGTAACCATAGATCAATAAGAACCCTCCAAGTAGCCATGCAAACCTGTAGTTGTCTTCATCTAGAACACCCTGAATACAATCTCATCACAAATCTACATACCACATATTTTAGTTAACATGTAAAACATGCAAAACCATCTCCATAAATCTGAAATCTATTTAACCATCCAGACACTCACATCAAACATGTCTTCTGAATAATGAAATACACTTAGATCTACAAACCCACAACTGAAAAAAAGAGTAAATTACAACCCAATAGGAAAAAACAAGTTTTCAAGAAGCTTATAACATATAAAACGTATCAGCTCCACAACCCATAAAAGGGTTAGTGGCTTATCTTCCAGTGCTTTCATGTAACCAAGGGCTAAAGCCATGAAGCTAACATAAACACTCCATTTTGTAGTCCAAATCGAGAGTGCTTCTCCATGTGACCAGGATGTCTCTACCCATCCAACATGAACACTTCTCATTGCACATTACCATAAGGTAAAGGAAAAAAACCAAGAAATAAGATGATACACACATATTGTCAAATAAGAGCTCCAAGTTACCAAAACATAAACAACTCCATAAAGATCCACAATCATGAGCTTCCAATGCCCAACATATATCACATTGACAATATTCATGGATTCCAATCTCACTGCAAAACAAAGTTAACTCAAGAACATTCATTTCTGCCCCAAAATCCTTCTAACAACCTCTAATTCCTTCTAACAGATTCCCACAAGCTTTCCAAGCTAAGAAATAAAAAATGAAGGAATACCCAGAACCTAGTTAACCTTAAGCTCTAATACCAAATGATGATAAATAAACAAGTTCAATACTGATTGTTCAGAAATTCAATCTCTATCCAAATATGACTTCAATGGATTAGATACAAGGCTTGGACTATAGAAACATGAAAATCTAAAATTTATATGCAAATATGAAAATTAAGTTGTCTTAATATAGAAATACCATGATTAGATCCCTTCTTCATGATGCCAAAAAGCGACCAACATATCATGCTTGTAAACACTACCTTATGTGAACTTATAATAGAAATGAATAAAGAATATCATCACCATAAGATAGCAGCAATGAATCAAATCAGCAACACAAGATCATCACATAACACAAGATTTACGTGGAGAAACCCTTGCGGGAAAAAACTCCACCGGGAAGAGAGGCCAAGTATGCATTATTATCAAATAAATGAGATTACAATACAACCACTTCCATTCTCCTCTTTTCCTCCATCATAGAAGCACCTTTTTACTTGTGAACAACCTCCTTATACCTCCACCTATCCGTATTCTTGCAGAGTAACACACATTCAGTTGTTCCTATCAATTCTACGTCCAAGAGGTTGATTTTATAGACTTGTGAAGACATCTAATGCACCAAACATGGCACCCAAAGATGACCCTTCATTCCAAATGTCCCCAACCTTTGGATTACCTCATCAAAATATGAAAGGACATTGGTTTGGCTCCAATAATTTCCCTCCAACTTGGGCACCCAACAATGAGAGATAAACATTATATTAAATAAATAAATGATAGAAAACCAAGTGACACCTACTGCCTCTAACCAAGAACCCACTTGGAGAATCCCAATAATTACTTATTTATCATTTCATTTATCTTTTATTATCCCATTCTAGGTGTCACATGTGGGGAAAACAATATTAAATATTTATGTCTACAACCCACCTTTACCATTGCTAGTGGACCCATCACCCCTTCTGAGTATATTACAAAAAATGGTGAGAATTAATATTACAAAATACTTTTCCAAATCACCTTAAGTGCCTAGGGATACTTTCCAAGGATGTTGGAACTATGACATATGATAGGATTTACAAGGTGGATGTCACCTTAATCCTAATAGAATGTTCCATTTGGCATTGTTACAATGGTCATACTGAGGTGAGGTGGATGGAAAGGCAGGTGATACTTTCAGCCCTAGTAGTCATCTCATGATCTTCTCATCCCAAGCTGTGAATGTAACCTTTATCGGACCTTGAGCAGCTGAGGTCATACATTCAATAATTCCCCTCTCAATATTTCTAATTACCCCCTACAAAGGAAGAGCTTGTTCCTCAAATATTCTTCGATTACGCTCCTTTCAGATGTGCCATATCACTATCGAGGGGTCAATATTCTTGATGCTACACTAAATGGGGTTTTTCTTAGACATTGGCCAAGATTTAAACATAGTGTATAAGTAAAAATGTCGTATACCAACACAATTGATGATCTCCTAAAGCCAATCCCAATAGGTAGAACTAAAGGGGCAATTAAGCAAGAGGTGGTCAACAAATTCCACAATAGCCTTGCATAGTATGCATTCGAACAACCCATATATCCCAATCGATGCTAGTTGGTCACATGTCAAATAACGTTTATGAAGGGCAGTCCAAGCAAAGATACCTATCTTTGACAACACCCCCCACCCCAAACATAGTTTGTTTGCCCAACCACCACCGCCATGTTGGCATTGGAGTAAGTACCCAGCTACGCCAAGTATTGTCCTAAGTTCGCAACACACCAAATAATGCAGTCCTTGCCTTGGTTGATGCAAACTCTATTATTCCTAGATAGGGTGTTGAGTCACTCCTTGGCTACCATGTCAATTGGAAGCAGATCAAAGCTTATCCAACTAAGTCATTAGACTCCAAAATATTAGTGTAGTCAACCACCTTGTCCCTAATCAAGTTATGGAGGATGGGAATGCAATTTTGCAGGGTGCAGTCATCAGCTAGTGGTTTATTTCCACTCCACAAGTCCGACTAGAAGTCCACAGAATGACCATCATTGATTTTCCAAGTTAGATGATCCATAATTAGGCCTCAAAAATCCAACATAAATATCCAAACATGAGAACCAAACGGTGGGTTGGAGACGGTCACAATTTTTCTTAGATCGAAAGAATCCAGATATTTGTTTTGCATGATGTGGCACCAAAGCTTCTCTAGGAAGGTGTACATCTTCCATACAATTTTGGCTCTAAGCACAATATTTTGCAAATTCAAATTTCTAATCTCATCACCCCCATCCTCATGTGTTATTTTAGCTTTATCCTAGTGAATTAATGGGATTCTCTTGTTGTCGTTAGACCCTTACCATAGAAATATCTTTGATATACTCTCCAACATGCTTAGTGCTTTGCTTGTTAATTGGTTGTAGGCCATCATGTAAATTGGGATGGCAGATAGAACTCCCTTGATCATTTTTATCCTACCTACAAGTTTCAACCACTTACCCTTCCATGAGGAGGCATGGTTATTATAGTTCTCTATTACCTCATTCCAAAGCACAATCCTAGGTATATCTCAAAATATTTGAACACCCAAGTACTTGCACGAAGTTGTGTTGATGCTAAAACTAAGGAGGCTTGCGATCCTTTTTTGCAATGGTTTCTTTGTGAAGAAGAAGAATATTTTTTTATTTATACAAATTAATCTTTTGGCTGGACAATTCCATATAATGCTCCAAAGTAGCCTTTATGGTATATGCAAATACAATTGTGGCATCACCATAAATTATCGTATCATCTGCAAATGGTAGATGGGTTAGTGGATACACATTCCTTGCCACCTATATCCCCCACCAACAACGCATTCAATGTTGAGAATTAATCATACAACCCAATGCCTCAACCATCATCAAAAATAAAAATGGGGAAATGGGATCCCCTTGGCGAAGCCCATTGGAGGAATCAAAGAAGCCGTATGGGGAGGTATTAACAAGAACAAAAAAATGAGTGGTGGATATACAGTAAAATATCAATTCTACCTAATGATTATCAAACCCAAAGCTTCTCATGATTTCCATAAGAAAGTGCTACTTAAATGAGTTGTAAGCCTTGCTTACATCCAACTTGAGAATCATGCTTTATTGCTTCTCACAGTTGATGGAATGGAAGGCCTCATTAGCCACAATGATTCTATCTACAATTTCCCTACTAGGGATAAAGCCCCCTTGATGATCAGAGTAGGGAAAATTTTAGTGGCGAATCTTCGCCAATTGGTGAATTCTAGGAATCGACCAAGGCAAAATTGGCAATTTTTTTGCACCCAATAGGGTGTCCAAATCACCCAAATTTTACAAACTATAGGTCCAACGCATGTCCGTTCGCCAATGAGTTTTTTTATGAGGCATATTTAAGCAAAAAAATTACCATTTTCAAACTACGCATTTCAATTGGACCAACTAATATTTTCGCCTGGAATCCTGAAAGTATTTAATAAAACACCTACATATTCGCCAATACTATTAAAACAACATTGTATTAGGACCCATTTTTCCAATTAAAATTTACAAATAGTTGCTTTTGAAGACCCATTTCGCCAATTAAAATTTATAAATAGTTGCTCATGAGGACCTATTTCGACAATAACATTAAAAAATAATTACATTTGAGGACACATTTCGCCTTGAAAATTACAACATATCGTTATATAAGCACGCGAGATTTGCCAAATTTTTAATATACCATTTAAAAATCCCGTGGAATTTGCCAAATATGGAATCATGGATTGATATAAATACAATCGAAAGTGTCATTTATTCTTACACATTTTGTTCGGTTTTGAGGTTCTACTTTTCGATTTGGAAGTCAGCGAAAGCCGAAAACGTATACTTAAAAGGTGAGTGATCATTTCTTCATAGTGTTATTAGTTATAATAATAATTTTTCTTTATCTATTTTCCATTCTTGCTTCAACAAAGTGAACCTTACAAGTTAGAACCAAACTTTGAAGTTTTGAAGTTTTTGAAACCTCCAACCCATCGAGTAGAAAGATGACCAAGAAAGACTTGCAACTCAACAAAGTGAACCATCAACCAAGTCGGGGAATCACAAAGTTATGAAAATTTAGAACTCTGTGACAAGGTTATATAACTTTGAGGACTACCGACTAAGTTTAGGAAAAGCCAAAAAAATTATATTGTATTCCATGGTATTGAATTTGATATGTGATTCTACATCATTTTTAAAGAACAACACTTATCACACTACTTATAAATTCCTATTGCATTTACATTCACACAATCTTTGATAAATAACTAAAAGGAATATTATTAATCCATTCCTTGAACATAAATAAATACAATCGAAAGTGTCATTTATTCGAAAGTCATCCAAAGCCGAAAACGTAGACTTAAAGGTGAGTGATCATTTCTTCATAGTGTTATTAGTTATAATAATAAGTTTTCTTTATTTCTTTTCCATTCTTGCTTTAGTCTTAAAGATGATATTGAGTAGGGAATGGGATCTATATTATTATTCTCTGTCCTTAAACAAGAAGACATTTTTTTCCATTTTTTATTCGAAGTGAGAGATGAATATGTTGAGCGAATCAGAGATCAATATGTCGATCGACTCGAGCAGCAAGGGTAAGGCTCCTACTGCTCCTTAGGGTGGTGAAGAGACTCCTACCACTTCCCAGACTCCTTCCGCTCCTCAGGGTGGTAAGGCTCCTGCTACTCCTCAGGGTGGTGAAGAGACTCCTACTGCTCCTCAGGCTCCTTAGGGTGGTGAAGAGACTCATACCACTTCTTAGACTCCTTCCGCTCCTCAGGGTGGTAAGGCTCTTGCCGCTCCTTAGGGTGGTGAAGAGACTCATGCCACTCCTCAGGCTCCTCAGGGTGGTGAAGAGATTGGGAGGCCATCAAAATACAAAAAACTTAGACGTACCATACAATCTTACTTTGGAATTTCCAAAGCTTCTGATCTATCAGGTCAAGATGGAGCTACATCATCAACTATTCCACCAAATATTGGTAGCATTCCCAATACCTCACTGCCATCGAAAGGTCAAGTTGAGATTGTCATTGATTTAAATAAAAATGTATCAAATCAGGATAGCAATACTGCAGAAGATGTTCCAAGGGATACCCTGGGCCCGGTTAGCCAAAATGAGATAATTGACTTGGATGAGGATGATGATGTTGGTAGCAAGAAAAGGAAAAATAAACCAAAAAGGGGGTGTGAGTGGGAAATGACAAGGAGTTTTCAACTTGGTTGGTTGTCAAAATACCCATTCATGGTACCAGTGGGGATTGACAATGCAAACAATATTGAAAAGGTAACATTGGCCAAATGTAAGATTTGCAGTTGGAAATGTAGAAGAGCCAAGACGTTGCAGCTAAAGATTGAGACTATAGAAAAGCATATCTGTAAAGTTTATGAAAAACAAATCATAGAAGAAAAGGAAGAATCAGTTGTACGATGGAAATCAAAGAAGAATGTCTTCATGTTAGGTATGCCACGGATTATGAAGAGCATGAAAAAAGAATGTCGAACATTACTACATGTAAAGGTACACTTGAGGCTCAATTTGAAAAAGCAATGGAAACATCAAATCTGTCAAAAAATGTTCAAATGAGTGTTATTTTTCATATTTTGTCTAGAGGGCATCCTATGACAGCCTACCCAGAATATTCTAGTTTATTATCTTATTTGAATGTTCCTCACTATCCCTACTCATATTGGTCAGTAAACATTGGATGGGAATGGGAAAATTGTCTTGCTGTAGTGGAAAAGGAAGATTTAAAGCATAAAGTAAAAGAGTCAAATTTCATTGCATTATCTTTAGATGAGGTTACTATGGTAGATAATACTTCTTGGGTCTGTATGCATTTGTATACTGTACAACAACATGTTCACCAAGCTCATCTTCTCTATGTTCATAAAATGAAGGGCAGTTCAACATCACAAAATATATTTGAACTAGTCAAGAAATCTTTGAATGAAATTGCAGGTATGGATGAGTTGACAATTGCAAAAAAGTTGGTGTGTGTAGGAGTTGATGGAGTTGCAGTGATGCAAGGTAAAAGGACTGGTGTTTGCACAAAGATACAAACTACTAGTGCACCATACATGTTTGGCATTCACTGCATGGCCCACAAAATGAATTTAGCATTCAAAATTGTAAGCAAGTTTCCTATAGTATCAAAAGTCGAAAATCTAGTCCGCGAGATCCACGCATACTTCTACCGAAGTCCTAAACGTTTCACAAAATTATAAAATTTTGTTGAGGGAATAACACCAACAAACAAGCTTCTCAAGGATGTCGATACCAGATGGATCTCCCTGCATGGACCAACGCAATGAGTTCTTTTAGAATATCAATCTTTGATTGGAGTGATGTACGAAAATCGCAACACAATAGACAAAGCTCCTAACCTCTTGCATAGGTTAAGTGATATAGAGACACTCTTGACTTTAACTAGTCTTGTCCCCATGCTGAATGTGATGAACGAGCTTGTGAAGAAGGCTCAAGAAAAAACTATGTATATTAATGAATATGCCAATCTACGTAAACATACATGCTTGGCCCTCAATCATCTATATCTAGATCTAACATAAGATGGCCCAAATTATTTTATGTGGCAAAAAATTACTGATTTGAATGATCCTGATAATTATTTACAGTTTAATGCAAGCAAGCACTTATGCATCTGTGTATGTGGATATGAGATACAAATGTACCAATGTAAGATATGTTGGAAAATGTGCCTCAAGCTTACTGACATGAAACTCCTGAAATGGAAAAGTCGGTGAGACCCTCTTAATGTCTTACCGATTAGCAGTTGTGTTCTAAACTTCTGAAGTACTCAAATCATCGAGACTTTGTTTTTGTCTTGCCGACGGGAGTCATCGGCACGACATGTCTGTCGCTGTGAGTTTTCCATCTCATTCTGCCTGAACAGACCTCTTGTCGACGGTCTTACACAATAATTTCTTTGGGGTGACATGAAGGCTCGATAAGAGTCTAATCGATGGATGTTTCTCTCGCTGACAGTTGTGTATTCAGTATGAACTCTTGGCGATAGCGTTTCTCTCACCGACAGTCCGTGTTCGATATGAGCTCTTGCCGATACTGTTAGTCTTGCTGAAAAATGTGCATTCGGTATGATCTTCTGCTAATGGTTGTGGTCTCACCGATGAGTCTGCAATCGGTGAGAATTCTTGCCAATGGTTTTCCTCTCGTCGACAGGTATGTGCATTCGGTAAGAACTCTTGTTGATACTATTGGTCTCGTCGATGGATTTTTGTTCAGTATGATGTCTCACCGATAGCGATGGTCTTGCCGATAGAGCTACATGGTTTGAACTCGATATGACTCTTGTCGATGGTGGTGACTCCTGCCAATAACAATTGGTATTCTTTGTGACATCAAGAAGACTTAGAAGATCTGTATGACTTCTTAGGGTGTTTCCGATAGTGATGATCATGCCGATGGTTATGTGATCGGGCATTTTGGCATCGAGGAGACACGGTTTAATGTCTCACCGACATGTGATTCTGTTGAACCATTTTGACCGAATGACTATCCTACGTGGTCTGTTTTGGACCAATCAGACAAGCGAAATGTGAACCATGTTGTGACCATTCCTATGTGGAAGATGAAAAAAATGTGAGGAAAACAACTATGTTTGGAAATGATCGACAATGGTGAACAGTTCGATTAGTGACAGTGTTGTTTGATTGAACACAATTTGATCAGGGTGAATTCATGGTATGCTTCTAAGAGCATTGTGATGTTCTGTACAAGGTTGATCAAGGAAATGTTGTTGTTAAATTGACATCAGAAAGTGAAGTTGATCTTTGTATGTAATTTTGCTTACTGTAATACAAAGAGACTTTTCTTGGTGTGGTGGGTTTTTCTCCTGTAAGGGTTTTCCCACGTAAATCCGGTGTCCAATTGTGTATGTCTTCATTTCTCTTTTCTATTATTCTTTTCATGTGTATTTGGTTGCACTGTAATTGTAAAATTTAAAGTCCTATATGCATTCTTCCTTGAGGTTTTGGCGTTAGGAGAGTTTGTTCTGCACCTAAGTTTTCCTTACAAGTGGTATCAGAGCCTGGCCAGTTGTGTTATCCTTGTGGGTATGTTGGGTTTTTTGTGTCAATTCTGTTCAATGGGATTATTGTAGAAGTCTGGTAATTCGAATTACAAATTAAGATGGCAAACACATCAGGAAATATTGAAATTGAGAAATTTAATGGCAGCAATTTTGAGTTGTGGAAACTTAAAATGGAAGATCTGTTGGTTGATCGTGATCTTTGGCTTGTTGTGTCTAGAACGAAGCCTACAGGCATGAAGCAAGAGGATTGGGACCTTACAAATCGAAAATCAAAGGGGCTAATAAGGCTTTGTTTAGCAGATTCTATTCTTCTAAATGTTCATGAAGAAAAGACAACATCCTCTTTGTGGAAAAGACTGGGAGCTATTTATCAGGGCAAGTCCTTGGTGAATAAGTTGTTCTTGAGGAATAAGCTGTACTCTTTGAAAATGCAGGAAGGAGCATCTATTGCTGATCATTTGAATGCTTTCAACATGTTGATTGCTCAGTTAGCATCTGTGGGTGTGAAGATTGATGAAGAAGATCACTGTATGCTATTGTTATGTTCTTTGCTAGATTCTTGGGATCACTTGGTGATGGCCATTGAGAGTACTACTTCCTCTTTTAAGATGGAAGCTATTGTTGCTTCTTTGTTATCAGAAGAGATGAGAAGGAAATCTTCTGAGATGACAAGGAGACCCTTGTTGTTAGAGGCAGATCGAAAGAAAAAAGCAAGAAGAAGGACAAGAAGTCCAAATCGAAATCAGAAGGAAGACCAAAGCCTCTTGGCAAGAATTCCAAGGTGAAGTGCTAGAATTGTGGGAAACCTGGTCATTTCTGAAAGGATTGCAAAGAGGAGAAAAAGAAGAAGAAGAAGAATTCTTCTGACAATGATTCTTCTCAGAGTGATGCATACACTTTCATTGCAGCCTTGGCTACACAGGAATCAGATGATGTCTGACTGATTGATTTTAGAGCATCTTTCCACATGACATCTCATAGAGACTGGTTCACTAAGTATGCAAAATACGATGGTGGAAGGGTGTATTTGCAAAGCGATTCATCTTTGGAAATAGTTGGCCATGGAAGAGTCATAATTCAATTCCTTGATGGAAGAGTGAAGGGAATCAATGATGTAATGCATATACCAGGTCTGGCTTGAAATTTACTTTTTGTTAGTAAGTTGAACAATGTTGGAGTGCAGGTCTCATTCTCTGGAAATGGCTGTAAGATGACTAGAGGCTCAATGGTGCTAGCTAGGGGTGCTCGTATTGGTACTTTGTATAAGCTGGATGCACTTATTGTTCAATGCAATAATGTCTCTGTAAAGTCACAGAAAGCTACTCATGGAGAAAAGGAGGAAAAAGTTCCTGATAGTGCAAACTCTATAGAAGTTAAAATTCCAGTAGAAAAAACTATGCTCTGGCATCATAGGCTTGGCCACATTGGAGAAAAAGGTTTAAAAACCTTAAAAAATAAAAACCTGGTTGAAGGGCTTGATGATTGTAACCTTGAATTCGAATTTTGTGAACATTGTATATATGGTAAACAACACCGTGTTTCATTTTACTCCAGTCCTCATAAATCTTCTGGTTTGCTTGATTACATACATTATGATGTTTTTGGTCCAGTAAATGTTTCTTCTTTGTCTAAACCAAGATATTGTGTATCATTTATTGATGATTATTCAAGAAGGGCATTTGTTTATTTTTTGAAAAGTAAAGCAGAAGTGTTCAGTCGTTTTAAGGAATTTAAAAAGCTTGTGGAAAATCAGACTGGTAGAAAAATAAAATATTTAAGGACTGACAATGGCAGTGAATTTTGTTTTGATGAGTCGAAAGGTACTGTAAAGATCATGGGATTAAAAGACATAAAAATACACCCTACACTCCGCAACAAAATGGAGTTGTTGAAAGGTTCAACAAGACAATGATGGAAAGAGCACAAAGCATGCTAAGCAGTGCTGGCTTGGAGGAGAAGTTTTGGGCTGAGGAAGTTGCAACATGTTATTTAATAAACCATTCTTTGAATTTCGCTCTTATTGAGAAAGCACCCTTGGAAGCATGGTCTGGAAAGAATCCCTCTTTGAGACACATTCGTGTCTTTGGCTGTGAGGCATATGCATATGTGCCGAATGAAAAAAGATCTAAATTGGAAAACAAGGCAGTTAAATGTATTTTTATTGGTTATAGTGCTGGCATAAAAGGATACAAGCTTTGGAATCTTGATACAGAGAAGGTTCTGTACAAAAAAAGTGTTATTTTTCGTGAGTTGAATCCTTCTACTTTGGATCTATAGTCAAAGAAAAAATCAGAAAATAAAAATGATGTAGTTGAAATTCCTCCGACACCAGATACAGAGGAATTCAACATTCAAAATGTACCTGAAACTGAGGAGAGCTCAAGTAGTTTTGAGAGTTATGAAGAAGAAGATCAACCTCAACCTTAGCCTGTGAGGAGGTCAACACGTGAAAGAAAGCAACCTGATAGGTATGGGTTTTGTTTGTTAGATTCTACTTGTGCCTATGCTTTAATTTCAAGCACTGATGAGCCTAGGATTGCGAAAGAGGCATTCAGAATGTCTGATTCAAACTCTTGGTTGGAAGCCATGAATGAAGAAATGGCATCATTAGAAAAGAATGATACTTGGAGTTTGGTGTCATTGCCTGAAGGGAAAAAAGTTGTTGGCTGCAAATGGGTATTTAAAAAGAAAATAGGTCTGGATGGCAGTGTGGAAAAGTGTAAGGCGAGGTTAGTTGCGAAGGGGTATTCACAGGTAGAGGGAATTGATTATGGAGAAATTTTTTCTCCTATAGCTAAGCTAACGTATATTAGATTTCTTTTGTCACTTGCAACAACCTATGACTTAGAGATTGAATAGATGGATGTGAAGACAACATTTATTCATGGTGACCTTGAAGAAGAGATTTATATGTCCCAGCCTGAGCACTTTGTGGAAAAAGGTAAAGAGAATCTAGTTTGCAAGTTGAAAAAATCTCTGTATGGATTAAAACAATCTCCTAGAATGTGGTACCAGAATTTTGACACTTTCATTTTGTCATTGGGATTTGTAAGATCGAAATCTGATCATTGTGTGTACTACAAAGCTGAAAATGATCATGTTCTTATTATTGCTCTCTAAGTTGATGATATGTTGTTTATAGGCAATAGTAAGTTAATGATTTCTGATCTAAAATCTCAGTTGTTTGCAAAGTTCAAAATGAAAGATCTTGGTGCAGCCACGTATACTCTGGAATGGAAATAACTAGGGACAGGAAGAGTAGAAAAATTTGGCTCAGTCAAAGTAAGTATATTAATACTGTTCTGGAGAGATTTTGTATGACTGATTGCAAGCAACTAGTTGTTCCAGTTTTGCAGGGAACGAAGCTATCTATTGAAGACTGTCCAAAATCTCCTACTGAGATAGAGGACATGAACAGAGTGCCTTATGCTCGTGCAGTTGGTAGTTTAATGTATGTAATGGTCTGTACAAGGCCAAACATTGCCCAAGCAGTGGGAGTACTTAGTTGTTTTATGGAAAATCCTGGAAGGACACATTGGGATGCTGTGAAAAGAGTGTTTAGATATCTGAAGGACACTTCAGAATATGCTTTGTATTACCATGGAAATTTGGTTGAATCACAGAAGACTCTCAACATTTGAGGCTATGTGGATTCTGATTGGGCAAGGGACATTGATAGCAGAAGATCCACCAGTGGATATATTTTCATGATGAATGGTGGTGCATTGAGTTGGATGAGTAAGCGGTAGGCTGTAGTCACTTTGTCCACTACAGAGGTAGAATACATGGAAAAAACACACACCTGTAAAGAAGCAATCTGGTTAAAATGTTTGTGTTCTAACATTGGGTTTGATGCAAGGAAAATTACAATTTACTGTGACAGTCAGAGTGCTATTTGTTTGGCAAAAAATCCTACTTTCCATGCCAGGACGAAACATATTGATGTGCAATATCATTTTGTACGATATATGGTGGAGGATGGAAAGGTCTCTTTAGAAAAAGTGGATACTCTAGAAAATGTTGCAGATGCATTGACTAAACTAGTGAGCATAGACAAGTTCAGGTGGTGTGCTAGTTTGATGGGCTTTAGTGCCCATGAATTTTAGTAGTTTTGTTGTGCTCTGGAGGTTTCAGTAAGATCTTCGTCAAGTGGAAGATTGTTGGAAAAAGTGCCTCAAGCTTACTGACATGAAACTCCTGAAAGGGAAAAGTCGGTGAGACCCTCTGAATGTCTTACCAACTAGTAGTTGTGTTCTAAACTTCTGAAGTACTCAGATTGCCGAGACTTTGTTTATGTCTTGCCGACGAGAGTCATCAACAAGACATGTCTGTCACTGTGAGTTTTCCATCTCATTCCGCCTGGACATACCTCTTGCCGACGGTCTTACACAAGAATGTCTTCGGGGTGACATGAAGGCTCGATAAGAGTCTAACCAATGGATGTTTCTCTCGCTGACAATTGTGTATTCGGTATGAACTATTGGTGATAACGTTTCTCTCACCAACAGTCTGTGTTCGATATGAGCTCTTGCCAATATTGTTAGTCTCGCCGACAGATGTGCATTCGGTATGATCTCCTGCCGATGGTTGTGGTCTCGCCGACGGGTCTGCAATCAGTGAGAACTCTTGCCAATGGTTTTCCTCTCGCCGATAGGTATGTACGTTCGGTAAGAACTCTTGCTGATATTGTTGGTCTCGTCAATGGATTTGTGTTTGGTATGATGTCTCACCGATAGTGATGGTCTTGTCGATAAAGCTACATGGTTTGAACTCGATATGACTCTTGCCGATGGTGGTGACTCCTGTCGATAACAGTTGGTATTCTTTGTGACATCGGGAAGACTTGGAAGATTTGTATGAATTCTCAAGGTGTTGCTGATAGCGATGATCATGCCGATGGTTCTGTGATCGGGCATTTTGGCATCAGGGAGACACAGCCTAGTGTCTCACCAACATGTGATTCTGTTGAACCATTTTGAATGAATGACTATCCTACGTGGTCTATTTTGGACCAATCAGAGAAGCAAAATGTGAACCGTTGGTAGTTGGACCATTGTGACCATTCCTATGTGGAAGATGAACAGATTGTGAGGAAAACAACTATGTTTGGCAATGATTGACAATGGTGAACAGTTCGATTAGTGACAGTGTTGTTCGATTGAACACGATTTGATCAAAGTGAATTCATGGTATGCTTTTGAGAGCATTGTGACATTTTGTACAAGGTTGATCAAGGAAATGTTGCTGCTGTTAAATTGACATCAGAAAGTGAAGTTGATCTCTGTATGTAATTTTTCTTACTGTAATACAAAGAGACTTTTCTTGGTGTGGTGGGTTTTTCTCCTGTAAGGGTTTTCCCAAGTAAATCCGGTGTCCAATTGTGTATGTCTTCATTTCTCTTTTCTGTTATTCTTTTCATGTGTATCTGGTTGCACTGTAATTGTAAAATTTAAAGTCCTATCTGCATTCTTCCCTGAGGTTTTGGCATTAGGAGAGTTTGCTCCGCACCTAAGCTTTCCTTACAAGATAGCCAAGTGCTCTAGCAGAGAAGTAGTTGTTAACAAGGAATATTTTCAAGGCATTGTTAAATTTGTTGGTGATAATTTGAAGGAAATTGCAAAATCTCTTTCCTCAGAGATTCATGAAAGATTCCCTCGACATGAAATACTTGAAGCCATGAGTATTGTGTATCCTTAATTTTGGGAAAATTGAGAAAACCCAAAATATTTTCATGCTCAGGTAAAAATCTTGATTGAACAATTTTTGAAAACTGTAACATACAATGAGCATAAAATAGAAGAAATTTTAGATGAAGCTAAGCTTAGAAAACAATGTAGGGATTTTGCAACAGGTATGGAGGACCAATATAAATCCATGGACAAGGACAAGGCCTTTGAACTGGGATCAATAAAAAAGGTTTGGACAAACTTAGGTCATAGTTAAATATTGTGTGGTTTGATATTAGAATATTTCAAACTTGTTGATTTATGTCAAACAATGATATTGGGGTCGGTGGAGGATGAGAGAGTTTTTAGTACATTGGGGTTTTTGAAATCAAAGTTAAGAAACAAACTAGACAAGAATTTGGAAAATTGCTTGAGGATGAAAGGAACTATGTATAATGTCAGAAATTTTCCTGTTGAAAGGGCACTCGCAATCTAGAGGTCCACATGTGAAAGAAGAGGGATCGGGTTGTGCAACACTCCAATTCCAAAGGTTGGTACTGGAAGCACTGGCAATGGCAATGGGACTCAAACATATGACATTGACAAAAATGACACAATGAATGTTGAATTTGAGACACAAGCCGAAGAAAATGAAGAGCAGAATTGGAATCAAATTCAAGATGACTCTTTTACTTTATCGGATGATGAACGTCAGTTTGAGGACCCCGAGTCCATTTGGGAAATGGAAGAGAATTAGCAGCTTTTAGGTATTTATATTGCACTTCATGGATCCTAGGATCATATTCCATTATTCCATACTGTAGTTGACGATATTTTATATTGTATTCAATAAAATTGTGAATGATTGCACTTCATGAATCATATTCCAAAGTCAAACTGTAGTTGATGATATTTTATGTTGTATTCCATGAAATTGTGATATTTTATATTTTATATTGTATTTTATATTTTACATTAGTCCGTACATAGCATTCAATGAGGTGTTAGATGACAACGCCTTTGAAAGGTTAAGGCAAGATAAGTCCATAATGTCGTGTGGTCGCTGAAACTTGGAACCTTAGAACCAAAGTCTGAAGTTTCAAAGTTTTCCAAACCTCTGACCCATTGAGTAGAAAGATGACCAAGAAAGACTTGCAACTTAAAAAAGTGAACCATCAACCATGTTGGGGAATCAAGGAGTTATGAGAATTTAGAGCTCCGCGACAAGGTTATAAAACTCTGAGGACTAGTGACTAAGGTTAGGAAAAACACCAAAACCGCAACTTTGAGTGATAGTAACCACATCAATGAAACTAACCAAAAATCCATCATTCCAATTCCAATAATAGATAATCTACGACATGAATTCATATAAATGTTTAGTGGATATGCTAAGTAGTCATGGAGATTGAGTATTGATGTGTGAATTGTAATGCAATTTCATTAAGATTATGGATTCTTGGAATTAAAATCACCTTATAGTTCATATTTTAATTGTGTTAAAAGTAAAACTTGAGCATGTGCTCAACGATTTATCACTCAACTCAATGCTTATTAGATTAATAACATATTAACAATAGTATTAGTAGCATATACAACATTGAACATAAACAATCGTTTAAAGTGTATCTAGAAGTTGAAACCACTACCAGAATTTTTCTTCAAAAGATATAATAAATAATACAAATAATTGAACATCAACACATTATTGAAGTCTGAATTTGAGCTTTTAAACTGATTATCACATGAAGGAATACATAGAGGCATTGGTAATGCAAAATCTTGCTCAAAGACAACTCTGCACAAAGCTGAGTTAGAACTTGGAAACTCATATTATCAAAAATTAAATCACTGCATCACCTTTTCTAGCAACTTCCACTCTTTAGGTGTTGGAATTGTCATTTGTTCTAACTAATGTTGTTTGACTTGAAGATTTGTTAACAATTCATGATTCAAATTGGACCCTGTCTTGGATTCTTCAGTTAATTTTGCATTCAGGGTTAGCAATGGTTTGATGGAATCCAAATAGGTCACCACATCTGTGTTCTAAGGAAACTGGTTCAAATCAATCTTCCTTGCATCCTCCATCTTCTTTCTGAAATCATTCTTTCCAATGAATCACTCATTTGTGTCAAAAGCCTCTGGAAAACCAAGCTCTGTGAAGTTCCTTACCTTTTCATCCACCTTCTTCATCTTGTGTACAACTAAATGCAAATATTTCTCTATTTCATGCATTCTCAGACACTTTTCAATGACAGATGACAATGTCATTGATGTAGCAAGCTGATTAGTAATCCCTTTCGATTTCAAAACATTTTCATTGGCTTTGTAGATTGTTTGTTGAATTTGATTTGCTGATTTCTCTAATGCCAACACATTTTTGTTCTCCATTAAATATTTGTTGAGCTTATTATGATGTTGTCTAATAACATCAATCAATTAAAACATGTCACACAAATGATCAATACACTACATTATTTCATCCTAAATATTTTGTTTCATATGCCTCATTGTTTCACTACATAATGCAGATAACTTATTTTGACAAGACTTAATTTCATTTTTTGCTTCCATTAGCTTTTCCTCCAATCTTTCATTTTTTTTTCTCTCCTTCTCCAATTTTTGTTCCCACTGTGCATTTCCATTTGAAATGCTTATTCTTAATTTTTTTGAAGTGGATTTTTCCTCATCATATTTCTTATTGCTCTCATCTAGCCTTTGCTTTAGTTCATTCATTGCAGTCTCATTCTGCTTATCTTCTTTGCTTGTTAATGTAGAGGCATATTTTTCAATTCTTTTTTCTAATTCATTGCTCTTGTTATTTGTTGTTTTCCTCTTTGCTTTCTCATTTGCTAGGTCTACCTGCAACTTTTCAATTTGAGTTTGCAACCTTTTTTTCTCTCTATCTTGCTTTAGCAATGATGTGTACTCCAATTCATTGTTCTTCTTTGATACATTAATTTTGTCAGTATTTTTGAGTCCAGAAAAATCCAATTGAAAATTGTTCACCTTGAACTCAGATGGAGCCATTTGATTTGTTGGTTTGTTTTGAACTGTGGGAACAAGAATTGTGTACTCCATGATTTCTTTATTTGTGTCAAATGTGGATAATACCATGGTTCCTGCAAGCTCTTAAGTTAGAGCAGACACACTCTCCATCAATTGCTTCTTTTCTTTTTTATTCAATTCTAATTTCTTTTTAAACTCTTCAATGTAATCAAAACCCAGGGATGCAAGAACAATGGAATGCTTGAATGGCGAAGGAATAGGAGTACTTGCAGTTGCTAATGATGTCATAGCCAGACTAACTGGCATTGGGGGAGTGCTTGGAAATAACTCCTTTGTGGTGGATCCACTGGTAGTGTGACTTGGAGTTGGACCTATCAAAATCCTTTGCCTCTTCTATATGCCTTGATCACCTGGTGTTTCTGTGGTATAATGTGTTGTTGTCCTCTTGTGTGTAATTTGTTGTTGTACACATGTTGACCACTACTAGTAATACTACCCATACCATCACCACCAGAGGTAGTGCCAGTTGCACTAAGCCCTCCACCATGGGCATGTCCTAGTTGTGATTGTGTCTAACCATGAGGACGAGGATTTGAAGCTCTAACAAATTGACTTGTATGCCCTAGGTCTACTTTTTCACCTCCAACCCCAAGGCCAGATTTATCAACTGGTTTTCTATGCTCTACATCTATTACCATCCAAGGGCCTTGTCTTTGGGACCCCAAAGGACCACCTTCATAACCCTTTTTTCAGCTATGGCTACTCCTATAGTAAATGCTTCTTTTGTGGCCTCATTTAAACCAAGTTTGAAATTGACATGGCTTTCTTCTTGCCTATCATCGTCACTTTATTCATCTTCTCATTCATTCAGATGCTCTATATTCCATAATTTGCTAAACTCAAGATCTTCATTATCTCCATACTCTGCAAGAGCTCTTGGATCACCAAGCTCCTTCCTCATAGACCAAAAGTCAGTAATTTTTTATTGTGACCAATTTTTTTTTGTAACTTCCTTCTCTAGAGAATTTGGCATTTTTACTCTACTAGATGGTTTATGACTTTTTTCATAAAAATTGTTGTACCTCCTAATTGTCTTTAATGCCATAATTTCTGTTAACAATTGTTCAAAAGAAATACCATTCTCAGCAACACTTTTCTCCATTGCTACTTTGACCTCATCCCAAAAATCCTTGTTTCTCAAGTTTTCAAGCAAGGGTTTACTTTGATGTTGAATTCTACTTCCAATTTTTTTATTGAGCACAATCATTGATTTAATGGTGTCACATGGATCATATTTCCAGTGACAAATAGCATCAAAATCAAAAAAATTCAAAAGATCATGTGCCACATTAAATTATTTTCTCTTAAATGTGATCCCTCCACATGAAAAAGGTAAAGAAGGAAATAAGGTCTTCTTCCCTTGACCGCTAAAGTGTCTTTCATCAGTACTCTGCATCTGCCTTACATATTCCAAAGCAAAAACCATTTTTGTCACATGTATTGGAAGTTTGTATGGTTGTACACTTCCTGTATCTAAATCATAGAAGGGGTGAGCCTAGGTAGCCAAAAACCAGTCAAGTGCACTCAATTAGACCTCTTGACATCAATAGGTTGGTCCATGGTTGCCTAATCACTGTCAAGAAGTGAGATTTTGTGGCCTTGTAGAGGCATATGATACTTCCTAAAAATGGTATTTTACATCAGATATAGGTTTGTGGGTGAGAATTAATTACTGTCCTACCAGGCAGTGCTACAAGCAATTGGGTTTAAAGATCTACTAGTTGAGGAATGAACTCATGGGGTTTCCTAAGTGCTAATAATGGCCTCCTGTTTCATTAAAAATTGTTTAGCATGTTTGATATGATTACAAGTCCCTCAATTATATGAGATTGTGGACACCATAATGTGGATTATTATACAAGGAGGGATGAGGGTTCCAAACTGCTATGTTTGAGAGGAAAAATGCTAGCATGGAAATAGTATCCTGAACCCATGGTTTAAAAATATCCAAATCATAAGGAGGCTTATGATCACCTTTCAATTTGTTTCTATCCTGAACTATTCTATTTAAGAAAGAATTTTTCTCCATTTCATCCACTGCTTCATAATCACTAGCAAGCTTTCTAGGTCAACGTGGACATTTCCAAATTCTTCAGTTGTAAACCCCAAGGCCAACACTTTTCCAAGTTCTTCCACATTAATGGCTAACAATTCTTCTTTGCTATCTTTATTAACAATTGTTCTTTTGTTATCATCATAATTTAGGGCACAGACCATGATAAATTTTGGGAAAGGAAAAACCTCATGTAACATCATGCGCCCTAATCCAGTTACCCATGGTGCACTAATACTATTAACTTGCATTTGCTTTGCATCCTTATTCTCAGATGAAAATCTAAGTTCTAAGGTACGCCTACCATAGGTTTCAGGATCATAAATATCATGGTATTCATCAGTGAAACCTGGGGTTTCAAACAATTTTGCATAATGTATTTTTTTATCCGACATTGCTCTAGTGGTATTGGTGGTAGACATGCTGATACAATCAACAATATGAAATTTGTGAATTCCCTATTAGTCCTTAATTTTTCTTAATTCTTAAGCCTCTTAACCCTAAACCTAAGCTTCAAAATTTGACAAAATAAGATTTTAAGAAATGTCAACTTCAAGCGATGAAACATAGCCACAATAATTCTTTAACTTACTTGGATTTTGAATTTTGATTCTTGAAGTTGAAACTATGTTGAAGCTTGAAATTGGGTTACTGGAATGTCTTTGTTGGAAGTGGAATTGTGGAACCCAGAATAGGGTGGTGCACTGCAATGAGCAAACTGAATTGCACTGAAATGTATACTTGTTACTTACAAACTACACAGTACACAATTAGGTAGTACAATGTACATGGCTGATAGCATTTAAAACAAGCCATTAAAAACAATAATTTACTCCTACATTGACAACAAATTTTAAACTGTTGATCTTTGTTAATCTAACAGTTATAGGGTGATTCTGGAGGTTTAAGTTCGCAAGCATAGTGCTCTGTGCATTTCATTCTGGAATGCAACTACAACCATACATCAAATGTTCATCGAACGGTTGAGTAATTTATGATATAAATAATAAACATAAAACATGTGTTTTAAATTTGCTTTAAATTTAAATGCGCTAGGATTGACATCAAGGCCAAGGGGCTAGAAACTTAACATTTCAAAGGCCTTAATAAAATGAATTACAATGCCACATTAATATCACATTGCACAACCATTAATAACACTTAACTTGCAAAGGAATTAATAAAAATGAATTACAATGTCACATTATTACATAGTACAAATACAAATGTAAGCGCAAGCACCAAGCTTCTATTGGACCGCCGGTAAAAATTTGAAAACGTAAATGTGATACATGTATCTTTGAAAATAAATGGAACTTGTTGGGTCAACCATGAGCTCTCAAAATAAACTCATTTGACTTGCCAAGTCAACCATGGTCTCTGAAGATACAAAATGCACTTAGCCCCTTTCAAAACCAGACTGATGCAAAAGATGAGGGGTTGTAAAATTGCTCCCATGTAGAAGATGAGCACTTAAAATAAATGCATGGGGCTTGCCTGGTAGGCCATGGTGTCTCAAAATAAATGCAAGGGACTCTCCTGGCCAACCATGTAGACGATGAGGGGTAGTAAAATTGCTCCCATGCAAAAGATGAGCACTGAAATTAAATGCATGGGAATTGCCTAGGCAACCATGCAAACGATGAGGGGTAGTAAAAATACTCCCATCTTCTACTTGCAGCTAGGATAACACTTATCTCCATCAGAGCTCCTCATCCTGGTTCAAAACCTATTTGAGAAGTTAGGTAAACCAAATCAACTTCTTTCCAATTCCACCCATTTTGAACTTGAAGGAAATTGGTCTTTTACTCTGTAACTACATAACTGGAGGTAGGTGAATTTAGAGCATCCCCAATAATACCACATCATCTTCTTCCCGAATCCTTAATACCTTATTAAGTTATTAACCCTATAAAATGAAAACCCTTATGACAATTAAATGAATGATTTTAGTTGTGCTCACTATCCTTATTTATGGGCCAAAAGTGCCACCAAAAGTGCCACTACCAGCCTGCTTGTACACCTCACACATGTCACTTGTGAGGTTGTGTATAGTTGCTATTGACTAGTAATAATTGCGATTCGCGCAAACCAAAAATACAACTTAATCGTTACCTCAAGCTAGCTACATGGAAAGTTGCAAACTATACCTCAAGCTGACAAGCTATCAATTGTCAAAATTGGCAATGCCATGCAAGCTGTCAATTGTCAAAATCATTGGATTATTGACATCATCATTTATGATTCTACAATACATCGTGCAGTTTTTAAAAAGCTATCCAATCAATCACTCTGGCTATTCATATGGCATTAATCTGCGCCGCCGCTGAGTACCACAACCAAATTGAGAATTTCAATAGAATAAATGAAAGGTAGAGTACTTCGATGCATTGAAAAGAGAAAATTAAATGTCTCATTTTACCTTAATCATTTTCAATGTCCTAATAAGTCACAATAATTTTTGTTCACTTATGATCAAAACTATATTTTGATTTCTGAAACCAATAATTAATAAAATATTAACCATTGATTTCTAAAAATCTAATGGTTCTAGTGTTATTCAAGGATTTACTTCCGGAATACATCTATAGCCATCCATCGAAAATTCATCAAACGATCCCTCTTTAAAAACAAACTTTATGCACATGCATAATTTCAAATGGGGACATCGCTAGGTTGACAAGACTCGACCCTCAGGATTAAAAAGTTAAGATTTAAGGCTTTATCATAAAATATTTTGGTCTAACTTAGGCAATATTAAACGATAAACAAGAGCACCAATATTTAAACGATAAAATATTTAACGGTTCTAGTGTAATTCTGGAGGTTTCAATTCACAAATCTAGTGCTTGAGAGATATACTTCCAGAATGCAACTACAACCATCCATCAAAAATTCATCGAACGGTCGTGGTCCATAATGTCGCATGGCCGTTGAAATTTGGAATCTTAGAACCAAAGTCTGAAGTTTCAAAGTTTTCGAATCCTCTGACCCACTGACTACAAACTACAAAGATGACCAAGAAAAACTTGCAACTAAGGTTAGGAAAAGCACCAAAACCCTGACTTTGGTGAATTAAGATAGGAAAGGTGGCAACTAAAGTTAGGAAAAACACCAAAACCCCAACTTTGTGAATTAATATAGGAAAGGTGGCAAGGATAGTGCATTTATGAAGTGAAGATCGCATGCAGATTTTAGCAAGTGGACATGACTGGAGGATCGATGGGTAATTAAGATCAGTACATGTGGAGTTTGGAAAATTATTACCTCTCGGCCCTTGATTAGTGAAGTTAATACTAGAGTTTGGCGTGGAGAAGAAGGCACATCGAAAGTTTGAAAGAGTGGTGGTGGCGGCAGTGTAGCTGTAGTAGTTTTCAAATGGAGGCCAACTTCACTCTGTGTTCAAGGAGGCAATTAAATCCGTTTTATGGTGAAGCTTCTGACAAAAGATTAATGGGTATTTTTTTATTCATTGATGGGAGGTTGGTACAAAGTGTGTAGATGATTTTGGGGAAATCCTTTAGAAATCCAAGGCATAGATACAAGACTAAAATGGATGTATACTCCTTGATTATAGCACGGGGTTTGGACTTGGGGGAATCGACAAGCATAGTGAGAGAAGTGATGGAGATGATTGTGCATAGACATTTCTTGGAAGGATTAGAATCAATACTTGAATGGGCAGTTCTAAGTGAAGGTTTCGACATCCGGGAAGGCTTTGAAAATGTGGAACTAGAAGGGGCAGAAGGATGTATCCCTTTCGTGCGTTGGCCAGAGGATGAGATTAAAAATCAATGCAGGGAAGGAGCAAAGTTAGGCTGGGAAGCATTGAAGCTCTTTATAGAGCTGATGAAGGTGGAAGCACAAACGAAAGCGGAGGAAAAGTGTATGAAACCAAAACGACAAAATGTGAGGAAGCGGAAGATGAATTAACGTAGTTTTTGCAGAATTTTTAATTTTTTGTAGGGTTTTTGTAGAATTAACACAAGACTAGTACTAAGTTTTTGGCTTGTTGAAATATGTAAGGTAGATATAGATAGTTGTGGAATTGGTTTTAGTTGGGCAGGGTTACTTTTTCTATTATGAAGCATGTTAAGATGCTTTTTTGAAAAAACTGTTATAACTGTAGGTGATTTTTGGATGGTTGATGAAAACAATGAGGCAAATAATCTTTATTTTCATGCATTTTTTATTAGTTTGATATTATGTTTAATTCGCCAATGTCTTTTTCTTAATCATTTAAAAATAGGTTTAATTCGCCAATGAATTTTATTTTTTAGTTTGAAAAAAAGTTTTAATTACCAACAAAATTATTTTTTCTGGTTTGAAAACATATTTAATTCACCAATTGAAATATTTTATTTGTTTGAAAATAGATTATAATTGCCAATGGAAAACTTTTAGTGGTTTTAAAAAAATGCATTTCACCAGGATTTTCCATAGACTTCTAGCAATTAGAAAAGATTCACCAATGGACATTATTATTTTTTCACAAAAAACGAAAAAAGTCACCACTAAAATTAATATTTTTATCGAGAAGTATAAAAGATTCACTAGGATTTTACACCTTTGCCGAGGGGGGGTTTTCTTAAAGTTTTCCCTAGATTAGAGATAATGTGGGTGAGTACTAGCTTGAGTCTTGATGCTAATAGCTTCACTATGATCTTATAGATTGTGTTGCATAAAAAAATTGGTCTAAAATCGTCAAATGTTTTGAAGTCCTCTGTCTTAAGTATTAAGGAAATGGTGGTGTTATTCATGTCTCTGAAAAATCTCTTTTGTTTCCTAAAATCTTCAACGATTTCCCAAATTTCCTTACCTAAGAAATGCTAACACTTCTAGTAAAAGAGAGTAGGGAACTCGTCAAGGCCTAGGGCCTTATTTGTGTGCATTTCAAAGGTTTCCCACCTAACCTACTCTTCTTTGAAAGGAGGACAAAGGGAAAGATTATGTTCCTCGGTGATAATCTTTGGTATGCAGTTCGTGACATCACTTGGATTAATGAAGTTGTTATCATCTTTTGGGGCTAATAGATCACAAAATTATGTTGTTGTCAGCTTTTGGATATCTTTTAGATTAGAGAAGGAATAGCCAGACGCATCCTTAATTTTTATTATTTTATTTTTTAGCTTCCTTACTTTGGTGGAGTTGTGGAAAAACTTTGTGTTACAGTCCCCCTCTACCAACCATGACTCTCTTGACTTTGATTTCCAATATACTTCCTCTCTTGCCATAATTTCCATCTTCTCTACGAGTAGTTGTTTCACCTTGACGCAATCCTATTTGTACATTCCATTGAATATTATTCAATTCTTTAGATCCTCCAATTCCTTCTCAATTCATGCCTTTTCCTGAAAAATATTGCCAAATAGTTTTTGGTTACATTCCTTCAATTTATCTTTTAGAAATTATAATTTACATAGGAACATAGATTTTAGTCCTAACCTACTTGGGAGCACTAGTCCACCATTCCTCCATTAAGAGAACTAGATCGGGTCTCCTTAACCACATCTTTTCAAACTTGAACAGGCAACATGATAGACCAATATCATTGCTAATTGATAGCTCCACAAGGAAGTGATTCAAACCGGATAGGGAAGAATACTTGCCGAAAGGGAGGAATCAACTAGCCATGAGTCGTTATAGAAGAATCTATCAAGTTTATTGGTAATGCTAGTGAACCCAAATTGTTGATTGGTCCAAGTAAACATATCATTCTTGATAGGAACTTCACATAAACCCGAGGAATCTACAAAATACCTAAAGTTTCTAGTGGCCATTGATTGAGATCTTAGGCCACTTCTTTTTTCTTCTAATCATAGGATATTGGCATTAAAGTCGCCACCCACAATTAGCTTGCAATCCTTATTCCTTTCTATCACCTTTGCTAGGTAATCTCATAATTCAACTTTCTGTTGGTTTTTGATTGGCCTATACACATTGACAAGAAATAATTTAAGATTTGAATTCTTGCAACACACCTGGAGGACCATTCAATTTGGTGATGCAGAGCCAAAAGAAAAAAACCATTTCCAATTGGAAACTTTCCTTCAAGAGGCATCCAACAAGATTATAATGATTATATAAAGCAATGCAATTAGTCCTCCATGTTCAACAATCATTAGAAACACAAATTCCATAATTTTCACCCCTCAACTCTAGTAGTACTGGGAACCCAGTTTTCATACATTAACTCAATAAATTTCCACAGAACTTAACCAACACATGGGTGATTCAAATACCCATTTTTGAGACACACAACATATCCAAAAAAGTGCACTAGACTCCTTCAGAACTCTTCTTCCAAAAAGGCTTTTTTCACTATTTTGAAGCCCTAATTAGCCCTTTTTTTCAAAGGAACCCCTCTACAAACTGACCACCAGCCCAAAATAACCTGAAAAAATCTTAGGGAAGGCTTCCGAACTTAGAATTTTCCAAGTTTTAGAACCTCAAGAACTTGTTTTATTCCCCAACTCTCAAACCCTCCTTGTAGCCTAGGAACTTAGGGTTTTTAGGACACACCTATTGAAAATACATACTCCCAACCATTCCAAACCACACAAACTGCTCATACATGTTTATTTTGGTCCCCTCAAGCTTCACAATTCACTAGGTTCCACAAGGAAATGTTACATTTTCCACCCATAGGTATGCTAACCCAAATTCCATGTAAACCACACAAACACCCCCCTCAAACTTACCACACACTCCAAGATCTCAGCCTTGCACTCCTATCCTTGTGAACACATAAAAAAAACCAAATGAAGTCCATCCACCGAGTCAAAAAGGAGTTACAGTAGGTGGATGGAGGATCTCATCTCTAGGAGGCACTCAAACCCTTAATTCTGAAAACAAAGCAATCTTTGAAACTTGTTGCTCTCCACACACAAACGATGAACTTATACCTTTAAAATAGATGTAAAAGGAAGTAATCACATATTTAAACAAGTAACCACAGCCTCAAGTCATGATAGACTTATATAGGCCTGTACAAAGTAGAGTAAGTTCAGGAAATCAATGAAAAATTCAGTGATCAGCGTTTTCCAAAGAGGAATTCTTCTTTTCAGAACTGAACAACAACCTCAAACTAGAGGAATTACATCAATATATCATTGGATAAACTTCAACCACTTCCAAGAACCAACCAACTACCTTAACCACCTCTTTGTTCAACTCTAAAATGACAATTTGCCAATGCTTGGCCTTAATCATCCCCTTACAACTTGATTTTGTAAATTCCTCTTAACTGACCTACTAAGACCCCAAAAGCCTTCCAATACATAAAAAATGTTCATTGAGACCTTATTCATAAGGAAAAACATGAAAACCAAACCTACATTATATCCTATCCACCAAGATCACCTTGTCAACATGACATACATGGACAACTTATTACAATGCAACATATTTTAACATATTTTGCAACTTCCTCGATGCACATTGTTTAAAAATCTTCAACTACAATCAATAAACCTTCAAGACTATCTCCCTTACATTCCAAGGTGATGGTGCCCCTGCACCATTTGGTCCACCATCAATCAAACTGATCTTTGCATTGTTCTTCTCCAAATCATAGCCAAACACCCCTTTCACACAATTTGTACTAATAAAGAGTTCACCCCACCAAATATCAGGTGAGAAGAGGTAGAAATTGTTCCCATCCAATTTGGTTTCTTGGAGGATCGAGATATCAACTATATTGCTTTCTAATTAATGCTTAATTAAGAACCATTTGTTAAGGGTGTTTAAGCCCCCAATCTTCCAGGTTGTGACCTTCATTGCTTCCTAAGGGAAGGGCTACCTCCCTTAGTACTTGTTAAATTTTTTTTGACACTTGTGATACCTTTCTCTTTCACCCATTCTTCTCTAATTTTCTTGAGGGATTTCCTTCCCCGCCTTTTATCAAAACCAATGTCATATTTCAGCATCCATGAAGTAGATTGGGAAATGTTCCTTGGATCAGTGACTCCCAACTCATCAAAATCAACTTCTTTGTTTAAGTGAAGAGCTATACATTGTGTTAGATATTTGATAGGTAGTGTGCATTCGACATCAATTTCACAGTTGGTAAATTCCATTGTTCCATCCATAATTGTAAGATTTGTTAATGCATTGGGAGGAGTCACCGTCTTGAGATTTGGAGATTTCTCTGAAGAGTGTAACACTATATGGGGAGAGTGGCCCTCAACATGAGGGGGATCCTTAGGCATTTCTTTAGGAAGTTGGGATGGAGGAAGCTCCATTGCGGGAGTTCACAGATCTTGTTGATTAGGTCTCTCTATTTTCTTGGTTGATGATTTACTACTGCGACATTATGCGATGGCATGCATCCTCCTACAATTTAGGAAAAATGATGGTTTTTCGTCAACTTCCACCATTTGTAGCCAATCATCATTTTCGGATTTGAGGCGAACATCCTTTAGGATTGGAAAAATAGCAACAATTTGAAGGCAAGCGTAAAGGTACAAATTATTTTCCAAAATCTCGACATCTAGGTCAATCAATGTGCCCAATGAGCAACTGATCTTTTCTAGACATTCCTCTAGCCAAAATTCTAGTGGCAGATTGTAGAGTTTGATCTAGAAAAGCTCGTCATAAGGGTCATAATCCCATGAGTTAAATCTTGGTTGCCACATCTACATATACAGTGGGAAGTTATTGATCATCCAAAGCCCACCTTGTTTAATACTTCCTCCAAGTCTTTTATAGATAGGAATGTTGTAATGAAGAAACCATTTGGAAGGAATTTGACATGTTGAGCCTTCTAGTTGGAGGATTTGGTCTCTTTTGAGATGCGGCCCAATCAGTTGAAAAATAATGGTAGAGTTGAGCAGGAGTTCAGTGTCGTCAATGACTTCTTCAGTAACATCAATGATAGGGGCAAATTCCCAATCCTTCAATGGATCACAACTTTTGGTATCCTCCTGGCTGCCTCTCGAGCGTTCACCTTTTGCTCTACTTGGGCCAACACACCTTTCTTTTTGCTCTACACGGGTCTGTTTGGGTTAGCTCCTCGTGATCTACTCTTCTCTGCCATTGTGCCCAAACCAAATAATTTAATTTGTATTTTATTTTTTAATTATTATTAATATTATTTTTTACTTTATAAAAATATATATTTTAGGAATTATTTATATATTTTTAATAATACCATTAATACAAAAAATTATAATTTTATATTAAAATTATTTTAATGATAGCAAATAAATTTTCCTAAAAAATCTTTTATTAAATGTTTTATAATGTATTTATAATATTATTTTAAAAATATAAAATATACAAAATTATAAAATCAATATATTAACATTTATATAATTTTAATAATTAATATTAATATGTCATTTCTTGTAATAGCCAACATATTATATTTATATTTAGTAACTTATTATATTTATAATAATATTCTCAATACAATATGTAAATAAATTAGGTTGAGGCGATGCAACACTTTGCTCATTCTTCGTCTTCTCCATCCTCGCCTTGTGACACATCTCCCCTATTGCAAATGACTCTTTTGAAGGCCACATTTCTTAGAAGATGGGCATTCTCAGTGATGTGAAGAAGGAATGTGAGTTAGAGGGATTGCATGGCAATGCCAAATGAAATTTCAAAGAAGTCCTATGTGATTCCAGGGCATGACTTCATTCTCCCATGATGCTACCTAGGTTTGGCTGCCCACAAAACTCTTATGCTAGGCTCCAAAAAGGTGATGATGGGGGTTTAGATCTTGGTGTATTGGGGTGGCATTATTATTCTAAGGTTGTTTCTATGTTTGTAAATTTGGGGAAACTTGGAGGCGCATTACTGCTTCAATGCTTCTCTACAATTTTGGAAGTTCTCATTGATAGCCTGGTTCGAGGTAGGGAGAAATTCCTAAAAGGGCATGTGCTCATTTGAATATTCTCGAGGTTATAGCCTAATTGGGTGATCTTCATGCATGGATGATGGACAATTGGAAATCTATGGAGGATGAAATCTGTATTTTCCCATGTGCCAAGGTGTTTTTTATTTTGGAATTTGAATCTCTTGTAGACAAGAAGTGGGTGCTTGAGAATGGCTTGTGGAATCACCAAGGTGACTTTTTATTTATGAAACCCTGGTTCCCCTCATTTGACCCTCATACAAATACTTTCTCTTCTACCTTCTTTTGGGTGTGTCTTCCTTATATTCCCTTTCAATTTTGGGAATCTGATTGCTTGTAGGCTATAGGAAATAGTTTAGGCAGGTATCACTATATCTCTGAGGAAACACTCAACTACCAAAATTCCACATTCACGTGCATATGTGTGGAGATGGATCTCTCCAAGGGTCTCCCTACGGAGGTGTTTATGCTTGTCAATGATTAATGTTGGATAAGGCTTGTGGACCATGAGAAAATCACCTTCAGATGTAAAAAAATGTTACCCCATAGATTATTATACACCCCAATATCAGAAGGTGTAGGGTTAGGGAAAGTGTATGGAGATGTCTAAAGGAAAACCATCTTAGTGGGCGAGGGTCAAGCCATAACACTATGCCATCTCTCCCAAACCACAATTTTTTGGAGTCCTCAGGAATCTATCTCCAATGGGTAGTCCAAATCCCCCACCTCTTCAGCCATCAAGTGCTCCAAAGCCCCATGCTGAGAAATCTCTGGTAGTCAACACTAATTTGGATAGTTCGTATGTTTCTACAATCTCAAAATCTGAAAGTTTGAATCTATCTCAAGTTCCTTGATCAATGTTGTTGAGGAATGCTCGGCTGAAGGAATAAGTCAAGGTACACTTGGGGAGGATGTGATCCCTCCAAAGGATAGCACTGATCCTTTTTTATCAAGGAGTAAGAGCATGAAGGCAACAAAATATTTTCCATATGGGGAGGTAGTGTGAGCTTTGTCAACGAGCTCAAAAATTGCTTGTCCTAAGGCGGGGAATTCCTTGGAGAAATTAGAGGAAATTAAAGGTGCAGGGGAGGTAGAAGAAAATTGGATAATGGTGCAAAGAAAGAAGAAAAAAGAAGGAAGTTTCAGGATGATTCTTCTCTCCTAGTCTAAAAGTGGAGCAATTCCTTTATCAGTAGATAAATAATTGAGGTTCGTCATCTCATTTATGGGATCTCATGATGGCATAGTTTAGGTTTTAATGTCAAGGATGAGGTCCCCTATTTGTGGCCTCACTTGGTGTGGTCTAGACTGTTTCTCTCCCACATGATTTAATTCATGGGTACAACCCCCTTAGACTACTTGAACCGATCAAAAAATAATAATTTTATCAATACAATTATTATGTTTATATTTAGTAACTAATTATATTGGTAATAATATTATCACTACAAAAATAAAGATTAAAACAAACATGTTATTATTATATTTATTTAATCTTGAATGTTTATGTTTTAATTTTTATAATACATTAAATATTATAAATATAAGGCACTGCTATTATAGTTTATCTAATAAATGTATGTAACTACCATTTATTCCACTAGGCTAGAATATAGACATGTATTTTAAATGATTATGTAAATTTTGATTTAATATGTTAATATTTACAAAATATATGTAAATTGTATTTAATATGTAGTTTCCATTCCTCTCATTAAGCTAAAATATAAGCATTAGTTATTATAAGTGTTGTATTTTGTATTTTTTTATTTACTAAAGATAAGTCATAAGTCATGTCTACATTAATAATTGGTTTATTAATTTAGTTTAATAAAATTTAGTGTGTAAAGTATATGACTAAAACTTATATTCTTAATTGAAATTTAATATTTTTTTATATTAAAATAAAAATTATTTTTTAACAAATATTTATAATAAAGCTATTCTTAACAAAGATGTCCAGCTGCAATCACAAAGAGCATATTCCTTTTGCTGGTATAACATGGTTTTTCCCAAAGCAGGAAGCTTTTCTTGGCTAGTTTTGTGCAAAAGGGTTCTAACAAGTGAAAGGCTCAACAATTTAGATATTGCAAATCCTTTCAAGTGTGTTTTATGTGGAGAAGTTTTTGAAGATATTGATCATCTATTTTTGCAGTGTTCTTTTGCTCAAGAATGTTGGATTTTCATATTGCATAAATTAGGTTTTTATACCCCCTTGCCTAGGATAGTCTGGGATTTGTTTCAAGCTTGGTCTATGTTATTCAAATCTTCCTTCTTTGCTTGCATTTAGGATTTGATTCCTGCTATAGTACTTTGGTCTATATGGTGGGAACATAATAAACACATATTTAGAAGGGTATCCTCTTCAGTCCAACATGTTCAAAGCATAATAGAAAATTTAGTCTCAGAAGAAGTGAATGTTTATGTACAAACTCATAAGAATATCAATTCACTCTTCAAGACATGGGATGACGGTATCCTAAAGAATTGGAAGAGTATAAGCCTGCCATTTATAAGCAATTTGAAACAACCTCATAAGGATAAGGTTGACAGGAGTAAAGTTAAATGGCAACCGCATCAGATAGGTTTCTTCAAAATGAATTTTGATGGTGCCTCCAAGGGGAATCCAAGAGTGTCAAGAGTAGGAGTTTGCATACAGGATTCAACTGGGAAGTTAAAAGTAGCCAAATTTATTGCCCTCCCTTCCGACACAAATACTATAGCTGAGTCATTGGCAGTTTTTCTTGGTCTCCAACTTGCTAATTAGCTAGGTATATCCAAAATACATATAGAAGGAAACTCATTATTAATAATAAATGCATGCAAAGAACATTCTTTTTATAATTGGCATCTTCAATACACAATGTAGAGTTTTTGGAGCTTAATAGACAAATTTTAATCTTTTCAAATTTCTCATATATATCGTGAGGGAAATTATTTAGCAGATCGGTTGGTAAACATGGGATGTTAGAGGGAAGAAATATTTATTTCAAAAAATGTTGGTGATTGAAGCATTTCTAGATTTAGTAGGGATCATGGTAAAGGAAATGGTGAATGTGTCAAATTAAGCATGGTTTAAGTACTAATCAAGGTTAGTCATCATCAATTGGCATGCTTAATGCTAAGAGGTGGAAAGCTATTGTCGATGAGAGTTGATCACCTCGGTGGGAGATTCTTGAATGTATCTTTGATACTCCAATGAAAGTGTGTCAAAAAGACATTGCATGGTTGTCGTGACATTGGAGCATGTCTCCTTGACACTTTGATAGAAGGCCAAAGAAACATTGTCAGTGGGACTTCGAGGTTTCGCCAAAACTTTGGTGCAAGTCTCCTCGATGGTCTGGTAGCTATGACAATGTCATGAGATCACAAAGGATTGGAACTTTAGAACCACATGTTGGGGGTAATGAAGTTTTGGAAACCTCCTACTTACCGACCACAAAGACAAGTCGATGGAGGTGGGGACCACATGGAACAATGTCATGAGATCACGGAGGATTGGAACTTTAGAACCACATGTTGGGGGTTATGAAGTTTTGGAAACCTCTGACTTATCGATCGCAAAGACAAGATGATGGAGGTGGGGACCACATGGGACAAGCTGATAAGCTTCATCAAAGGGACTTGCCTATGTCGAAGGGAGATGAATTGGTGTCTCCCCAATATGGCAATGAGGTTGACTCAGTAGCTCATGAATAAGGTCGAGGTGGGACTTGAATGGTGTTGAGATGGAAATCAATAATTGGCTAAAGACTATTGATCGTTGTTTGACGACTAACTTGGAAAATGAACAAACATCAAAGGAATAGGGTGTTATTGAAGAGAGAGTGGAAGGAGTCTCTTCGTTGGCTCAATGTAGTTGTAATAGTTACATGTCTGTGATGGTTTACGTATAGAAGCTAAATAGTTGGCCTTCTTGGAATGATTGAAGATTGAAGCAATTTGGACTCTCTAGCCACCTTTGGCATTTTTGTATTTACATATCTTAATATTAATATAATATATAGGATTTCTGCCTTTCACAAAAAAAAAATATATATATATATATATTTATAAATTTAAAATGTACCATTATAAAATCAATATAATATGTACTCTCTAGAATTTTCAAGAGTTTATTAATATCAAACTATTACTAACCTACCTCTAAATTGCTATGTCATGCTAAAATATTTATGTTTTGATTTTTTATAATACATTAAATATTATAAATATAAGATGATGCATATATTTTATGTAAATTTTGTATTAATATATTGATATTTACAAAATAAATGTAAATTGTATTTAATATATAGCTTACATTTCCCCTCATTAAGCTAGAATATAGGCATGCGATATCTAAAATATAGGCATACAATATTCTAGAATATAGACATGCATATCTTAGAATATAGACATTGGTTATTATAAGTGTTGTGTTTTTACTTATGATGCCAATTAGAGGATGTCTACAACACCTCACAACACAATCTCACACAAAAACAACAACCTTCAAGTCGCAAGTCTTCAAATTCTCTCTATCACAACAATCTTTCACAATTCCTTGTAGTAGTCCAATTCGAGTAAATCAGGTACAAATTTTGGAGAAGGTCCTCTCAATTCAGAACCAACAACTTTTCAGGGACCCATTAGGGTGCAAAAACACATATCCAAAAACCCCAATAGGTTTCTTTTGAATAACTTCTTCAAATTAGGATTCCTACGCTGACTAGACCCCAAATTAGGTCTATTTTACAAAGAGACTTGTTCCAAAACCTCTTGCCAATCTCTGAAACCACTTGGGAAGCATTCTATAGGTTCCCAAACCAATGATTTCACAAATTTTGATAGGAGAACTAGTCTCCAACACACCAAACTTAGAAACCCTCTTTTTAAGCAAATAACTTAGGGTTTTATTGAAAATCAAACTTGAAGGCTTATTCTAGCCCCACAACCACTTCAAAAACCTTCAAAAAACTTTGAAAAAAACTCAATCAATCAACCAAAAGTGCTGCCCCAATCAATTTCATGCATCACCATAGTAAAACCACTTAGATTCACAAGGAAAACCCATGTTTCCCTCTTAGGGCATCATGCCCAACTCTTTATTTGACCTCCCTTACACTCACAAGCATATACACACCTATTTCCTAACATATCAAACCCATTCCACAAGTTACAATAGCCACAAAGAGTGGAATGGGTCAGGTTTACATTTTAAAGACTTTCAAAACCCTCAACTCTGCAAGTTTAGACCTGGTCTCAAGAATTCAATAATAAAATGCACTAAACATAATGAGAAACCTCCAAATAGGATTCAAATCAAATTTAAAAAAATTCCCCACTAGTTCTTACCAATGTTGAAGCAAGTAACACTTGTACGAAACCGTACTAGGCTGGTAAAATGGAGAAAACACAAAAAATATTGTAAAAACAAAGTTATTCAATTAGTTTCTTCTTCTAAGTCTTCAAAGAGTCATTACAAAATGATGTTTCCACACATTTATGCCTTTTCCCACTGAAAACCAACTATTCCAACTACCTCAAATGACCATTCAAATCCTAGTGACCGTTGGACTTCTAAATATGTTTTTTACAACATTTTGCAATCTTGCATTTTTGCACAAATAACAACTTTTCAATAGTTTTGCACTTTTAGCACTATTGACCTTCTAAGCACCTAATTACCATCTAATAGGACTCATTACAATAATAAATGGTCTTAAAGACCTTATTTAATGCAAAAAATGACTCCACGCCTAGAGCCTACACAGGATCAACTTTGATTGACAAATTTTGTTCAAAGGTGCCCCCACAACATACACCCCAGCTTGAAACTTTTCCAAGTCTCTTGGAAATGACAATAATGTGTTCACCACTTATCACCTTCTCTTCCAACAGGTTTACCTTGCCTTTGACTCTCATTGTACTTGACATTCTTGCCATTATTATCACTTGCTTCATGTTCCATTCCTTCACATTGAACTATGGGGTGTCCTTCAACCTTTCCATTATCAAACACTGAAGTTATGCTACCTTCCTCCTCTACACACAAGTCCTCATCAACTTCCTTCTCTTCCATTTTTGTTTCAGGCTTAATCCTTTGTCCAATGCTCTTTTTAACTGCATCTTTCTCACTGTCGGACTTGCAAACTTCTTCACCAACAAACTTAGGAACCTCTGTCTTAACCACTATCTTATCAATCTCACAAACCTCTGTTTCAACCTCATTCAACTGCCTCTTCACTTCTTTTACTATCATAGGACACATGATTGTCCCAACCAAAATTCCTTCACACATTTCTTTCTTTTCCACAAGCACTTCACCCTTATACTTCACTGTATCAATTTGAGACACAATTCTATCTTCTTTCCTCTTCCACATGGAAGCATCCATCTTGACAATTGACTACATATTGTTTTGATTTATTCTATCCATTGTCCCAATACTATCAAGCCTTGGAATGGCTGTAAATCCCTTTCTCTTATTTTCCTCAATACTCACAAACTCTTTCCTTCCAATCATGATGATCTCACCTTGTTCCTTTGCTTCTTCAACCAATGGAGTTAATGTGAATATTCTCCTATCTTTTTCAATTGTATAAGTGTTTTTGTCTCCCATCATAAATTGCAAACCTATCAAACTACCAGGGTCTTCCAAGTAACACATAGCAACAACTCATAGGAAAAATATCACAAACAACCTTGTCTCTATAACTACCAACTTGGAACTCAACTGAAGCTTGTTCATTTACCACAATGGATTGATTGTCACTTACCCAAGACACTTTGTAAGGCTTTTCCCTAGGTACTCTTTCCAATTTTAATTTGTCCACCATTTCACTAGACACCATGTTGTCAGTGCATCCTGAATTTACTATCACCTTACATACCTTGTTTTTGCATCTGCAAGCTGTCCTAAATAATACTCTTCTCTGAATCAACTCGTTCTCCTTGGATTTCTTGAAGAGTTGTCTCTTCATCATCAACTTTCACCAACTTTTGGAGCATAATTATTGGAATTTGAACTTTCAACTTCATCCTCTTGGACAATTTGCAAGCTCTTTTTTCACTTTTCCTTTCTCCACCACTTGATGTTGAACCGAATTTCTCAGGGAACTTATAAGAAGGATGATCAAACTCATTGCAATTGAAGCATCTACCAACAAAAGTGTTTGAATTTCTTCCACCACCAAATCTTCCTCTTGAACCTCTAGAGTCATCTTTGAAATTTGTAACTTGTTCTTCCTTTTTGTGCACATCCTCTTGGCTCTCACTTGTTTGTCTTGGAGTAGAGAAAGATCCTCTTCCTCTTGTAGTGCTTCCTCTTCCTCTAATTATTTTCTCTTGCCTTATTTTTACTTTTTCTTCAACCTTTAGTGCCATTTGATAACATTCTTCTACACTCCTTGGATTTGTCAAAGCCAATTCATCTTGTATGTTCAATCTCAAACCACCCAAGTACCTAGCAATCTTCTCATCCTCATTCCCATTATGGTTAGATCTCATACTCAACTTATAGAATTCCTCAGTGTATGCTTTTACATCCATTTCCTTTTGCCTTAAACTTTGTAACTTCTTAAACATCTAAATAGAATAATCAAAAGGGAGAATACCTTTCATCTTGGCTACCATCTTGTACCATGTTACAATCTTGGATTTTACTTGCTTCCTTCTCTCTGATTGCAGATAATCCCATCACAAAAGTGCATGACCTTTTAGTTTTGTCTTGGCAATCTTGACTCTCTGTTCTTTAGGAATGTCTTCACACTCGAAGTAGTTATCCAAAGATGCTATCCAATCTAGTAACTTTTCTTCATTCAGGTTCCCACCATAATTTTGAACATCAATCTTTACCTTATGCTTGTCACTCTTGACTTCCCTTAACACTTTTTCCATGCTTTGGTCTTCAAGATCAAGTTCTTCATCTACATCTTCAAAATATTTATCCTCTTCATCATTTGAATCACTTTCAACTTCTTCTCTTCTCTTACTTGTTTCCAAGGCTGCCAACCTTTCCTTCAATTCTCTGATCTCTCTCACATACCTATCCTTCAAGTCACTCATCTCTTTTTCCATATTCTTTCCCTTTGGAGGCATCTTAACAACTTTGTCTTTTCACCTTCCATTCTTTCCTTTGCAAACTTCAATCTTGTTCCTCAGAGATCCGGTACCTTTGCTTTGATACCAATTGATTCCAATTAGGGGAGGTATACAATACCTCACAACATAATCTCACACAAATACAATAACCTTCAAGTCTCAAGTCTTCAAATTCTCTCTATCACAACAATCTTTCACAATTCCTTGTAGTAGTCCAATTTGAGTAAATCAGGTACAACTTTTGGAGAAGGTCCTCTCAATTCAGTACCAACAACTTTTCAGGGACCCATTAGGGTGAAAAAACACATATCCACAAACCCCAATAGGTTTCTTTTGAAAAACTTCTTCAAATTAGGCTTCCTACATTGACTAGACCCCAAATTAGGTCTATTTTACAAAGAGACATGTTCCAAAACTTCTTACCAATCTCTGAAACCACTTGGGAAGAATTATATAGGTTCCCAAACCAATGATTTCATGAATTTTGACAGGAGAACTAGTCTCCAACACACCAAACTCAAAAACCTTCTTTTTAAGAAAATAACTTAGGGTTTTATTGAAAATCAAACTTGTAGGCTTATTCCAGCCCCACAACCACTTCAAACACCTTCAAAAACCTTTGCAAAAACTCACTCAATCAACCAAAAGTGCTGCCCAAATCAATTCCATGCATCACCATAGTAAAACCACTCAGATTCACAAGGAAAACTCACTTTTCCCTCTTAGGGCATCATGCCCAACTCTTTATTTGACCTACCCTGCACTCACAAAAGTATACACACCTATTTCCTAACATATCAGACCCATTCCACAAGTTACAGTAGCCATAAAGAGTGGAATGGGTCAGGTTTACATTTTAAAGACTTTCAACCCTAATTAGACCCTAGCCTAATTAAACTCTAGTCCTGATTGAACCATAACTCTAACCTAAACCCTATTTATTCCCAACCCTAGTTGAGTCCTAACCGCAACCCCAACCCCATGACCATAATTGAACTTGATATCAAACTTTATTATAGAACCATAACCCTAATGCTAATTGGACACTAAACCTAGCCCCAATAAAATACCACCCCTAACCTAACCTTAATGATAGCCCTAACACTAACACAAAGATTTATCCTTGAACCCTAACCTTAACTCAACCTTAATCCTAATCCTAACACTAACCCTAAGATTTATCCTAGAATTCTAACCCTAAAACTAATTGAACCCTAGCCCTAATTGAATCCTAACCATAACCATGACCCTAACTCTAATTGAACGTAAACCATAACCCTAACCCTAACCCCAATCCTAACCCTAACACTTAAGCCCAACATTTACCCTAGAACCCTAACCTCAACTCCAAGCTTTATCCTAGAACTATTAACACTAACTCTAATTGAAACATAACTGTAACCCTAATTAAAGCCTGATCGTTATTGAAATCAAACACTAATCATAACCTTTATTAAACCTTAACCCTAACCTAACCTAAAAGCTAGCCCTAATTTAACCATAACCCTAACCTTGATCCTAACACCAAGCTTTATCCTTGAACACTAACCCAAATTAAGCCCTAACCCTAATCCTAATTGACCTTAATTGAAATCAAACCCTAACCCTACTCAAACCCTAATTTAAAACTCTAACCCTAAATAAATTATAACCCTAACTCTAACCCTAATTAAACACTAATTTTAGTCATAATAACAATCAAACCTTAATGATAACCTTGAATGCTAATCAAATCATAATTCTATTTCAACCCTAAACCTAACCCTAAAACTAACCATAACCTTAATTGAACCCTAATCAAAACCCTAACCATAAGTGAACCCTAATTGTAACCCTAATTGAACTAACCTTAGTTGAACCCTTAGCATAACCTAACCTTAAACCTAACTCTAACCCTGATTGAACCCTAACCCTAACCATAATTGAACCCTAACACTAACTATAACCCTAATTGAAGTAGCTATAGTTGAACCCTAATGATAACCCTACATGAACACTTACCCTAATTGAACCTTAACCTTAATTAAACTCTAACCTTAACCTTAACCTTAACCCTAACCCTAATTGAACCCTAACCATAATTAAACTCTAGCCCTAATTGAACCCTAATCCTAATTAAACTCTAGCCTTGATTGAACTAACCCTAACCTAAACCCTATTTGTTCGTAACCCTAGTTGAGTCCTAATAATAACCCCAACCCTAATTTTAAACTTTACCCCAACCTATAGCGTGTAACCCTAATGTTAGCTTAACCCTAATTGAACCCTAACCTAACCCTAACCATAATTAAACTCTAATCAAGAACCCTAACCCTAACATAACCTTACCCTATGTAATGCCCCACCATGCAACCCCAAAGGAAACAATAACAACTAACATTTATAGCACAATTTTTTTCTTTTTTTTAACAACTAACATGCAACATGATATTAACATTCAACACTTGAAATGGAATAATACATGTACAACATATAACAAGTCCCTTGGGGTTACATGATTGCATTACTTTTAGTATCAACACATACACATTACATGAAAGATACCAGTATCCATAAGATAATAACATGATCATGGACAATACATAATAACATGAGGATACATTACTCAAGGATTACATCAATACAATTATGCTTCCCATCATGATTGGGAAAGGTATAATGACATGAAACAATACATATGATATAAAAGAGTACTGTCATCAAGACTGGATCCATCACTGGTAAATCTCTGGAGTCATTGCTATTGGTACATGTTAGCTCAACTTGAACAATGTAGGGGACCCAATGAGGTGCATAGCACGTTCCATCCGACCACATGGACCCGAAGGCCCACCCCCCGTGCTAGGAGAAGACAAGAAGGGCCCCAATGAATACCATCAAACAAAACAAGGATTGGGCGGGTGCACGAAGTTGGTCGTACTTTTGTGGACAAATGGGAAAAAAATGGGGAAACACATAACGCGCTCGCATTATAACGCGAGCGCGTTATGTGCTTTTAAAAGAAAAAGAAAAAAAAGTGAAATGTGTATCATTTTCTTTTCACTGTTTCTCAGCTCTGCCCGCGGCCAAAAACCCTCATTTTCGTGCTTGCGTTCTAGGAGGAAGGACTTCTGCAAATTTCATCAAAAACAGTTGGATTTTGTTTGCAAATATGGCGCCACGACGACGAAGAGATGCAGGAGGTAAGTATTGTTTACTATTTGTTTTTAATTTGTTAGTTTGAAATTGATTTTGTTTGTTTTAGGTTAGATTTGATTGTTTTTTTTTAATCTGTAGGAAATCCTGCAAATCCTCAACAAGAAGAGGAGGTAAATCCTCAACAGCAAATCCTCAACAAAATCAACCTCAACAACAAAATCAACCTCCCCCACCATTCTCTCAATTCCCTCCTGGCACTCAAGAAAATTTGAGGAGTGAAATTGAGAACAATAGAAAACAACTTGAGGATCTTATCAATAGGTTGAGTGATCCAAATGCTTCAACCATAGAAAGAATGCTTCTAGCAAATTCATTGAAAGACATGTTAAAAAATGTAGATGCAATCACCCAAC